>BQNB010021362.1:28932-64343 GCA_026074375.1 Tanacetum coccineum | reverse complement strand
ATATATATATATATGTATATATATAGACACACACACACACACACACACACACACACACACACACACACACACATATATATAAATTAAAAAATTGTAGATCGCGTGAAGGTAAGAGTGATCCAGTCAATGTCATAGAGTTGTCTTATCAATGTTTATAAATTAAAGTTAAAAAATGTAGATCGCGTGAAGGTAAGAGTGATCCAGTCAATGTTATAGAGTTGTCTTATCAATGTTTATAAATTAAAGTTTAAAAATATAGATCGCGTGAAGGTAAGAGTGATCCAGTCAATGTCACAGAGTTGTCTTATCAATGTTTATAAATTAAAGTTAAAAAATGTAGATCGCGTGAAGGTAAGAGTGATCCTGTCAATGTCATAGAGTTGTCTTATCAATGTTTATAAATTAAAGTTTAAAAATGTAGATCGCGTGAAGGTAAGAGTGATCCAGTCAGTGTCATAGAGTTGTCTTATCAATGTTTGAAGCTATGGCTGATTTGGGCAAAGAAGTGTAAGGAATGTGTGTAGCCACTAATGGAAAGCAAGAGTTGTTGTGGTTGTAACTAATAACTATATAAAAAAACTATATAAAAAACACTCCATTTTCTCGGTTCGTTGTTTGGTTTTAAATAATAACTCTATAGTTGAACATGATATACCGTATACTTTTTCAAGACGCACATTCGTCAAGTAACACAAAAACAAACATTAGTTTAGTTAAATATTATACATACCACTTGTAGTAACACAAGCGACTTACAAACAGACGCTTAAAGCATACGAATTACATTCCAAATGACAAACTACTCTAAATCATGTTTTCCTATGTTATTGTAAACTTCGTGAAATAGTGCGGCTGAATTAACTGTGTGTTGTTCCGAATGCATATACATATCCATCGTTGCCTCGAGTACCGTTATTGTAACACCCCCAAACTACGATACGCAGCGGAATACAACATTTGGGGTGCTACTTCATAATACATGCACACGAGTCCCAGTAAACGTTTAAAGATACGTTTATAAAACACAATTTCATTTATTAGAAAGATCTCTGTAACACCCCCAAACTACGATACGCAGCGGAATACAACATTTGAGGTGCTACTTCATAATAAATGCACACGAGTCCTAATAAACGCTTAAAGATACGTTTATAAAGCACAATTTCATTTATTAGAAAGATCAGAGTTACATAGGTCTCAATACCAACATAGAAATTTATTTCCAAAGGTCACAACACGACTCGATTTCTAAAACACTTGTTTAGATTATGACTCTACTTCACCGAGACACCGTCCTTGATATCCAACAATTAACCTGAGATACATGCTTAAAAAGGTCAACAAAATGTTGAGTGAACTCATAGAGTTTACAATTAACACATAGAACGCATATTTTGGTTCCACAAAACATCAATAACATTGCTTTGAGAGTAAGCAAGTTATAACTTTATGATTTCCAACTAAAGAGCCCGTGTACCGAAACTTAACACATTAATCCCGTAGGACAAAACCATGACCGGGAAGTATGCCACTTCCCCTAATACTAACCACAAAATGTCTGTTACAGGGTGCTCACCGTCGGATTCATACCCCGGACAGGGTTGTCAAACCCAATAGATCTATTTAATGCATTAGCGTTCACCATCAACAAGGCAACTAACGGCTACACAGTAAAAGGCATATACTCAATAGTGAATGAAATCATATTTAGTATCAAAACATATTGCGTTCATATTTTCACAAAACATCAAGTATCCCCCTCGCGGGTTTAAAAACATTTAAAACATTCAAAGGCGAGGCTATGAACTCACCTTGATCAAAAGCCGTTGATCAAACAATGAAGTCTAGCACAAAAATCCACAAACGCGATCACGACCTATAATTAGAGTCGCTCGATTACTATACCGGAAAGTATAATCAACGATGCGTACATCGTATCAACAAAATCATATATATAGTATATATATATATATTCATACATGTGATGAGAAATCCACTTGCGCCTTAGATCCTAAAACCCCACGTGGTTTTTCATATGGGAAAACTCAATGCTTTTTAATTATAAGAACCCATCACTTAAAAAATCGGCTCCGTATTTAGTCCCCAATGTACTTGTTAGAACCTTACTCAAAAACCCCAAACATGTTATTTGGTTTCAATGTCCATCCTTCAACGCTAGAAACCCAACACTTTTAAAGATAAATAATCCCTTTTATGGTCAAGGTCCAATATGAATGTCATGTTTACATTAAGGCACCAGAACTTGGGTATAAAACTGATAGTTACTGTTTACCAGTGTGATCTATAAAGAATTAAACGGTCAGGTCAAGCTGTTGTTGTGGAAAAATGTTATGAGTTGGTTCAGAGAAGTTTTATAGTGATGATGGTATTTCATATAAAATTTACATGTTAGTTTCATTTGATTTGATTACTCACCAATTTCAGGTAATAGACATGCCTGAAGAGATGCTAATCGGGCAATGTTTACCTCCTTACTATATTTCCCAGCTTGGAGATTGTATTATAATATCTGGTAGTTTTAAGTTTGCTGACTTTAGTATTATATATGCATGGGAGCTACAAGTTGATGATCGTGAAGTTTCATGATACAGAAAACTATTCAACCTTCCATACCCAATTAAGCATGATCTCAAATTAATTGGATTTACTAAAGATAAGAAACCAATAGTTGAAGCTTCATTCTTCAACATGTGCATCTCGTCGCAACAAGTTTTCAAATCTAACCTTTCAAATTTTTCCAAAACCTTGTTTGTGCGATCAAATCATGGATAATTCTTCATTGGCCCCTACAAAGAATCACTAATTCTTCTTAATGTTTAATAACTAGCGTAGGTTGTTTTATCTATTTAATTTTTAAGTTAACATGCATTGTCTAAGTGTTTTGTTTGTAATGTATTTTTAAATTATGTATTTTATTTTTAAGTAATTGGTAATTGTAAATTATAAATTCGTCATTGTCAATACTATAAAGATACAAGCGACTTACTTGTCAATACTTTACTAATCGCGTGTAATTATGAATGGTGATCAGACGAACCTTGTCATTGAGTTGTCTTATTCGTTATAGAAAAAAAAAACATTTGTGTTTGTCCAACTCTTTAATTTTATTCAAAAATTTCCCCCTTATAGAATAGCCCACACCATTTCCTCAATTTGTCACACAACGTGCTTATTCCAACTCTCATCAGAATGGATTCCAATTTCAATAATGAAAATTGAAACCATGGAATCAGATCTAGATAATAGATGATCAAACTTCAGTAACACCCATTGTGCGTTGTCCTATAGTAACACACATGTTGAACCAACCCTTTAACCCTCAACATCCATTTACATAAATACCCGGTCCTGCGGGAATGTTCAGACTCTCCTATAGAACACGTGTTGAACCATCTTCCTCAACCTGACCTCAGAACCCAGTTATGGATAATAACCGCCCGTCCTGCGGGTCTTGTACAGGCGAGCAAGCTGCCTTAAAAGAAAATGTATTTAGTTCTTGATCCTGGATAAGGGCTTTAACGTCGACACAAGAAGTACATCAGAAAGTGTATTGAGATGTGGGTGGGAATAGCGATTTTAACAGTGGGCATGGGTTAAGAGCGCACTAACTATGCGAATGCATTTAAGATGGCACTGAAACTGGATGTTTGGAGACATCAGACAACTTCTTAAAAAGGAAAAACTGTGAACAAGTTGTGTAAATGCGTCCAAGTCTTGTTCTCATCGCGAATGTGCTCTTTGGAGAATTAAATGTGACTATCTGAAAAGATCATCGGGTACAGTACTTGGAATAAAAATCTTCAAATATCATTGATGTGGGTACTTATAGAAATGATATGACTGTAGAGCTACTATAAATACTTGCTAATGTCTCAGTTTTTAACTCCTAACCATCAAAAGCATTATCCTTCAACATTACAAAAAAAATTGGTATGGAGTTTTCCGTAAGATACAGTCTTGAAAGTGGCAGTGGTTAACCTTAACATTATTATGTAATGTTTTTTTTATTATTTATGTAATGTTTTTATTATATATGTAATGTTTTTATGACACATAGCCCTCTTATGAAATAACAAGCAATTGATTCTCCCTATAAAAGCATCTATTATCGTCAATAACATGTTAACTTATCAATGTTATATTTGTGTATATAATAACTAAAATTTATATGGTTACTTGTTAATAACTTGTCGGCACATTCATAAGAAATTTAAAGAAATCGACGGATGAATATTACCCAAAAAAAATAAACATATCAACGGACGAATATTTAAAGAAATTCAAAGTAATATACAATATTATTTCACTCAAAGTGTTAGGATTTCAACATACAACACATATAAAATTCAAAATTAAACATAACCACATTCTCTTGTATCCTCACACCTACACATATAAAACCTTTCACACATGTCATTTCTAACTCTCTCAAAAAACTGTTGAGTATTACCGTGCACTACTGGCCTTATTTCTGAACATAAACAAGAGATTAACCAACATGTGATGACTCCACAGTCTGAAAAGTTGGTTTGTTGAGGGACATCTATACCCAAACCATTCATTGTCTAAATAATTGAAAATTATGGGTGGTCTAGTTTCATTAAACAACCACGATCTGCCAAAGATGTAATATATCACAGGGGGTATCCCACATTGACTTAGTCGCGGATAACACATCCTTGTTCCGCTCATTATTCATGAGAGACGAACACGTTAAAAATGAAGAATTCGGTAAATGTATAACACCCGGTGGCCCCATGATTTCCAGCAACATGTATGGGCATAAACGACCTACAAAGATAAAATATCACAGATAATTAAATAACTAATCAAGCTAAGTTGTATTAAAAGTTATATAATGGACTAACTAAAGAAATAAGTACACAGTCAACATCATTCCAGCTGGATACGAACGCGTGAGTCCATCCAATGTTTCCAATGACGAAGTTAGGTCCGTCGTATGAATAATATTGGTTATTTTTTGGATGTACTCTTATTGTACCCGTATAGGCCACTGTCCAGTTGGCCTTTGCATTCCTCCTCCTAATTAATAACTCCATCCATGAGTTCATGTGCTAATTCGAAACATTGTAACAAAATAAATAGATGTGGTTGCTAAAGGGATATATAAATTACTCTTTATTAAAATTGTATAAATAAACTTACTCATCGGACAACCAAACCAATAGGGTGCCATAAATGGAAGTTTGTGCAGTCAGGACATGCAGAAAATGAGACCGGGGGGGGGGGAAGGGGGGGATGGGGGGGGGGGGGGGGAGGTTGGGCACAAAAAAACTAACTGAAACATAAATAACCTTTCATATAAACAATCCCAAGTAAATCTGATTGGAGGTCTTTAGAAAGGCCGTAAGTTAACAAAAAAACATAATTTCCTCTCCGCAACCTAATCAACCAAGTTTAAATGAACCAATATTGTATACATACTTATCATTAGTTTATTTATTAATTTTATAAAACGAATTAGTCAATTACCTTTGTAGGTCTACGTTCTCATACATTAAAGAAATTACCCAGTAAAGTTGGGAAACCCAAAAATGGAGACGTTAATTTTCTTCTAGATATCATCCCTCAAAAAGCACCCACCCTAAGCTTCAATGCATAAATTAGCCTTCTTTACCCTTATTTTTAGTTTTATTAACACTTGCTTGGGTAAAATTGTAGTAGAGAATGAAAAAGGTTTGTTTCAGAATGGAGTTAGTTTATACTTGCTAGGAAACTGTTCCCTTTTTCCTCGATTCGAAATATTCTAAAAAACAACAATTAATAAAAATTTATTACTTCATGATGGTTATTACAATATAATCATATTCGTATATAAAAATAGCATTACCTGGTCAAATATGCCATCAACATCATGATGCGTCTCAATAGTGGTTTGCAAATTTGGCCTACCCATAATGAGATGGCACCTCACCAAACGAATAGTAAGAACCAGGCTGCGGGCGATATATTGGGTTGCCAATACTGAGTGGCCAACTACGCCGACATCTGTCTTTGCCAATCAGATGACCGAGGTTGGGCCACATTGGGGTTTGGAAATTCTGGATAGGGTACCCATATTGAAATATGAGCTATTTACATGACCCTAGAATGAAGACGGACCACCCTGTGACACCCATAAATACAAAACTATATTATTTACTTACAAAGCCTTATATTAAATGTACAAAAATTATACCTGCATGCTTTGGAATTGACTAAAATCGCTCAACCTATAATGTTGTTCATCAATAATCGGTTCTTTATTCTCTTGTCGCACCGGCTAAACATTCATTTCCTCCTAAAATTTATGCATTTCTTCCTTAATGTTATCCAACTTCTTTTTATTTCGTTTAAGTTTTCTCTTTTTTGTTCATTATCGAACGTCTCGTAAATTAGTCAGGATGGAAATTTCTATACATATTTGACGGCTTAAATCAAAAGGTACTCGTTCAACTTGACCTATAAAGCCGTCAAAGTATGCCTTACTAGAAATCCAGCAGTCCGATCGAGCCTCGTTATCGTCTGGTGTCAATCTCGCAACAGGCATATTTCCCTTTTAAAAAAAAGGAAATTAATTATTAAATAAATAACATAATCAACTTAATAAACTAATAAACTAAATAAAACTCACTTCAAAAAAAGGAATAACCATGTGTCCTAAAAACCTTCCCTTTTTCTTACTCCAAACAGCAACTCTAGGATACCAATTGTAACGATCAAAATACCTAATCGCAGTTACTCGGAACGACTCCAATATCCAAGTCTAAAAAAACACATTGTTTCAATTATTTTACATTATACATATAACTAAAAAATGGCCAAATTAAAAATTATAAACTTATTTTTGACATACCCCTTCATGCCCAAGTAATATCCAAAGATTAGAATACATTTTCACATCATCTTACATTTGTAAGGAGGCTGAGAGACATACAAAGCAGAGACCAAATACGTTGACGTTTGCATTCCTAAGTTGGGAGTATAATGTTGGCCACACATATGAACCCCAAGGATATTTGTTCCAAGCTACTCTATCATTTGCTAATCTTAACATCCAGTCAGGGACAGCACATCTACTCTCCACACCTAATATAACAAGCTGCAATATGCCTAGACAACAAAGGCTAACAGCATCGTCGTCGTATAATTGAGCAAATGACTGCAGTCAAATATCAGAGTTATCTATCTGATAGCCTGAAATAGTTTGCCCATAACCTAAATATGATGGAAACACCCTTGTCCCCCCTTAATTTAAAGCGAATACGCTCTTGGTGCATACTCAGCCCAATCTGGACCCCAAACCTTGACCCATTACTAGGCAGAATTCCTCTCTTCCTAAATAGGTATACTAAAATCTTTATTTATAAGTGGTAAAACAAAGGAACTTTTCATCATCCAATTGCCACTGCCTAGACATAAAATGTGATTAAAATAATAATTATCTATAAAATTAGTTTGATCTAATACCCAACCAAAACAGGATTGTCTAAACAATGCTTCCCGATCAGTGCCACTAATTTTTGTTTTAATTGTTTTAAGCAACTTTAACTTACTTTTACATGTAACAAGAACATGGGGTACCTAAATAAACAAATAAATAAATAACCATATAATTACTACACATAGATAACACCAGCTAAATAAAATTGTCAAATGATACAAAATAAAAATATTATACCTCGTAACCGCAATCAAATTCATCTTATAATAAACCAGTAAGCACGAAATCGACCAACAACAAAAACCCTTAAAAAACTAAACCTAAGCACCACACCAACTTTGATCTACCCGCAAACGGTAACAATCAACAATGAAAAACCTCAAACAATGAAACACTTCAAACAAACTTCAGCTTCTGTTTCTTTTGAACTAAATTAAGAGAAACACATACTATCACATATTAGCTAAAGTTGTCTGTATTCACATTCCTAAGGTGACAAACTATTGCAGTGATCAATCATTCATCAATTTGTGTTACTATTCATAACTAGAAAACCCTAAAAGACAAAAAAAAGTAAATCGCCAAACCACATGCGCGATCTACATTTGCACACAAAAAGCTTTCTGACATTTTTTGGATAGATCGAATACAAAAACCATGCCCGATTTACATTAATTAATTTCCTCCAAAGAATAAATCACAGGTGACAACAAACACGTGTCCAAAAGTAAATGCACTCACCATGCTAGCGTGATCATATGAAGGCATGATCGAAAAAAAATAATGTCAGGGTCATTTTGAGATTACACATTCCCCAATGGGTCACTGCAAAAATTTTCGCTCTTTTAAAAGCCATGATATTAAGTTGGACCGACTATGTTTTGGCTTTCTCATGCAATAAAGTTAAAGGTATAGGTCACACCTTCTTACTTAGATATCAGCGTCCCTTAACTTTCTTTCTCATTTTACTCTTTTTCATCAGGTTTGGTTACCTTCCTCTCACCTTTATACCTATTTTTTTATTTAAATGCTTTTATTAAAAAAATGAAAACGTAAATGTAAATGAAAACGCAAGCGTACAAAATTAAAACTTTAATTTATAAATTTAAAACATTATGTAAAAAACGTAAATATACAAAATTAAAAACAATACATAGAGAACTAAAAAACGTAAACTAAAATTAAACATTACGAGATAAGTGTTCGACCAAATTGGCATGAAGGTTTTGATGCGCTTGTGACGATTTGATTTGCCTCATAACTTGTCACACTTGTTCATCGGATCGTTAGAGGTTACCCGGTTGATATGCTTCTTCCGGGTACCATTTGAGAGATATCGTCTTTCCTTTATATTTTTGAACCATATTATGTAATATGATACATGTATACATCATATTTATTATTTTTTCTTTTTTCATCGCCCGTGCGGGATTGACTAGTATAGCTCATTTCTTCTTTAGAACACCAAATGCTCGTTCCACATCTTCCCTTGCCGATTCCTGCATTTGCTTATACCTTATTCACTTGTATTCATCATCAGATGGTTCTGAAATTGTCTTAATGAGTGTCGTCAATTCTGGATACATCCCATCAACAAGATAGTATCCCCAAGGGTAAGTTACGCCGTGAGCCATAAACAAAATCTCTGGTGCTTTTCCTTCTTTGGGATCGTTAAATAAACGGGATTGCTGTAAAACGTTGATGTCATTGTTCAACCCAGAAAGACCAAAGAAAGCATGCCATATCACCAAAGAAAGCATGTTGTTTTTCGAAGAATATTCTGCTTTTTTACCTGACCAAATACGAGTCTTCCTAGGAGGAGCCCCCACCTTATTCCTTGTACCATCAACCAAGTCATTCATAGGTTTCTCATTATCTTCTTAAAAAGCAAAAAACACATTAGACAATGGAGTACTAGTCGTCTTCTACTGGTAAGCTGATTTATGCACTTGCTGCTTAGAGCATCTCCAATGTGTAACACCAAATTTTCACTCAAATATTCTAAAATAAACATTCTTTTTAAGATCTTCCTTGCACAAAATAAAATGTCTGCCAATGTATAAGTCACTAAATATGAGTCACAAACACTTTTATCTAGTTTAAATTGTATGTTGACACAATATATAGAAAAAATAGTTGCAATATCATACATCAATATTAGGCTCATTGTACTCGTATCGATTAGAGACTTATAAATATATTGTTTTTATTAAATACTTTTATCTTTATATTTAAATTTATCAAAGGTTTAAAATACCAAGGTGTGGCTATTCTAGAAGAATATCCAATTACTCTGTGAAGGATCCAGAGATAAATTGATGTTTCAAAGGGCAAAAGTAGATTGGCTTAATGATGAGGATAAAAATTCTGCTTTCTTCCACAAAGTCATCAAAGGTAGAGTAGATAGAAGTAGAGTTGATGAATTTGAGTACTGGAAATTGAGATTATCTGGAGAATCAGGACCTTATTCAATTTTGTAAATCACTTCAAATCCTTTCTTGGCCCTTAGAATGAGAATGAGTGTTTGGATTTGGATGCTAGTATCTTTTAGAGCAAAATTATGCATCAGAATGCTTTGGATATGATAATAGAGGTGTCAAATAATGAGGTTAAGGATGCTATGTTTAGTATTGATGATAATAAGGTCCCTGGCCCTGAAGGTATGATAGGAAAGATTCTACAAGAAAGGAATGAAACACTATGGATCGTGATGTTTGGCCAATAATGTTAAGGAGTTTTTTAAGGAAAGGTAAACAGCTTGGGAAGCTTAATGTTAACCTTAATCAACGTTGGTGTTCCTTAAGGTTAAGAACTCTCCCATAAGAAGTACTGATTTAGGCCTATTGCATGTTGCAATGTGGCCTATAAATGCATAAGTAAAATTATCATCAATAGGATCAAAAATGTGCTTGACTCTATTGTTGATAAGAATCAAAGTGCTTTCATCACTGAGAGGCAGATTACTGATAATATTCTCCTAACTTAAGAGCTCTTAAAGGGTATGATTGTTTAAAGGGCCCTAAGAGATTGATAACATCAAATATTTGATACTTTTTAGTGGCAAAATAAACCACCCCTATATTACCTGCCAATGTTTCACTAATACCCAAAGAAATGAGATAATTCTATCATTTTGTAGTTTTTAGGTGAAATGCAGGAAAATGAAAAGAAACAAGGGAAAAAGGCCTCAAAGTGTAATTATCTAAAGAATGTTACGGCGTAACAAAAATGGTTACACCGTAACATATATTAAGCAAGTACGAAGATCAAGGACAACTTTACGGCGTAACACCATATCTAGTTACGCCGTAACCATGTATTTGGAAGGAAATCTTACCCAAGATAGAGTTACGGCGTAACACCCCTTATGGTTACACCGTAACCATGAAGATCCACAAATATGAAATGAAGATCACGTACATATGGAAATTATTTGAAGGTTACGGCGTAACGCAATATCTGGTTACACCGCAACAATTGCTTATTTATGGAATGCCGTGTAAGAAGGTTACGGCGTAACACTTTCAATACAGTTAATGCCGTAACAAGGTTCGATACTTATAAATAGAGGCCTCATTCCAGCTATTCTGACATCACTTCCTCCACAGCTATTGGAAGAGGCGACAAAGCTTGTCAATCTTCAAAGAATTCCACCTGGAGTCTAAGGGAGATCACACTTTAAACTTGCTTTGTATTTAAAATCGTCTCAAGAAATACGAATACTGTAGAATTATAGAGCTTTCCAATAATGATCTACTTTTATTTCTTGCTGTTTTCCGTCATGAAGCGGATCTAAGACACATTTAAAGTGTTGGCCTAAGTATGTAAGTTACTAATTAGTATATGATGATCTGTTCCTGTTAGATTATGGTTTTGTTAGATATTCCTTTACTATCGTGTAACCCTAGAATTTGGTAGTACAGGTGGTTTGGACCTTGCTTGCTCTATTATTAGATTATCTAGTTAATATGGGATCTATCGGGTACTAAGGAGGATCTATGACTCTGACCCTTAGTGTAGGAACTAACCGATCTCCGCACTTATCACTCAATATACTTAAAAAGCACAGGAACTCTTTCAGAGGGAGTTAATAATATGTATAGGTTATCAGATAAGTTTTGAGAGTAGTTGGGATTAATCACTGCAACCTGGATATCCTATCTTGTACATATGCTTTATTAGCTTGTACATTCATTTTAGATGTTAACTCTTCATGGAATTAGGGTTTAGAGATATACGATAACGGTTTAAAGCCCGTCTTGATATAATATTACAAATGGTACATTATATGAGTAATGTACTTTGTAAAAATGATATTATGATATTAACTTGACATGTTATGATGTTTGCTTGACATATATGAAGATATGATTGACATAGGTAGGTTGCGTGAGCTCGTCTACTTTAGTTATGCAAGTCATATTGCATATTGAGATATTGGCAATGCAAGTAATGTAATAAAGCAGAAAATTTCCCCGTATAATTATGATTATAGTAAAATAGGTTGATTTTTGTATTTGATGAAAATTCTAGGTTGTTATATTTACCAAGCCTATTGTAATTTATATACTATGACATGTAATGAGTGTTGATTTTTTGTTTCCCCATTATGTTATAACTTATTATACAACCGAGAGAAAGAGAGAATCCCAAACACTTATGTGAGGTGCTAGTATATACTTTCCGTTCTTTTAATTACGAGGTCTAGAAGGTTGTGTTGTAAAATGCTTTTAAAGAGTAGGTTAAATGAACCTAATATTGCTATTGTCTAGGTAGAAAAGCCCATTTGCTTGATGACAAGCAAATCCCAAGTGTAGGGATTGATGTGTCATTGTGTGGTGTTTATTTATGATAGTTTAAGTTTTAAATTTATATTTTGCCGACTTAACAAAAAACAACACTTTAACGGGAAGTGTACTCGGTCGGTGGTAGATTCGTGGTAAGTAAGGTGTCAAACACTTGAAGTGAGGTTAAATCTCTCAATTTATTTATATTTTGGTTATCTAATCTAAGTTAATTCTAATCTAAGTCAAACCTATGCTAATCTTATGTTAGTACTAATCCTAATTCTAACAGGTAAAAGGGGGGTTTCAACCTGATAGACTAACACGGGTTTGTTGGTGACTACAATCAATTCAAGACACTTTAACCCTCTCAAGCAAATTAACAAAAGATAAAAGAGTGGTCGAGCCTTATGATAGAAAACTGTATTAGCCATCATTAATCCGATTAGAAGTTGGTTTGTTTATTCAGTGCAATGATTACTTATGTCGAAGAGGCATATCATTCTTAGACTTAGGCGGGACTTCATCCTAAGACCTAGACACATTAATTCTGTCACAATTAAAGCATCCGCATAAAGCATCCTTATTACTTGATTATAATCTATCTTAGGGATTAAAGCAATGGTGATCTTGTTAAACCCTAGCTCATAGAGACTTTACCCACTTACTGCTTAATGGCAATTTATACACTAGTAGTCCACTTGTCCAACTATCCAATGGAATCAGAACATTAATTGTTGAATTATCTAGATTCACCTACTAGTCAACATGTTCAATAAACCAAAGACAATTTCCGTTAACTAGTTAAGCCAGAAGCCTTAGCACGATTTTAGAAGGACAATACTTGTGATCCTATGATTCTAGATGTATAAACTACTATATGGAGAGCTATCCCGGCATCTAGATTACTTGGTCCGTATCACTAGATCCAGTTGAATGATAGGTCGCATACAAAAGCACGTAAACAAGTATAAATTGATAAACATAAACAAGCATGCAACGATAAATTAAGCAATCGAGATATAAACAAAACCAAACATTCAGATCTTCATAATAATGGCTAATACCCGAAGGTATTAGCCTTTAAACATCATAATTAATACAAGAGTAATTGTTTTAGCCAAGGTAAACTAACCGAGTTAACGAATGATACCAAAAACTGAACGATTACAAAAGTATAAGAAATTACATGTTGTCTTCTATGGATTGGAATGCGTTGCAAGACCTCTTCTGCTCTTTTTCTCCTCTAAAAATTGACTTTTATGGTTTAGGTATCGAGAATATGATTTAGCACACTTAAAACTCGTTTTTGAGTTTTGTATTTATAGGGTCTGGAAGTCGGTTCGATACGACGTATCCAAGGGATTGGATACGGCGTATTAGAGTTTTTGGAGTAGGGACCACATTTGATATCTTCCAGAATATTCACATATTATATCTTCAATACAGCGTATTAACTTCTTCTAGATACGTCGTATTGATCTTCTTTCCTTTGTGGTCTTTGGTGAGTGCAGGCAAGGATACACCATATCTTCCTTTATGGATACGGCGTATTGGTCTTCAGAATAGTAATCTTCAAAATATCTTTATTTAAGCTCTAAAATGCGCGCCTTTTGCTAATATTCACCAAGTACTCCATAATTACTGCAAATCTCGTATATAAAACGATTAAGTAACAATTCTTTGCAATAATTTATACAAAATTGGTTAACTTACATGGGATAAATGATGCTATAAAATAGACGTTTTTTTGATGTCATAAATTCCCCTCACTTGATTCCTAACTTGTCTCGAGTGGCTTTAGAAGTTTAATAAAATGGTATCCATAAGGGAATTTTCA
Source organism: Tanacetum coccineum (assembly GCA_026074375.1). Lineage (NCBI taxonomy): Eukaryota > Viridiplantae > Streptophyta > Magnoliopsida > Asterales > Asteraceae > Tanacetum > Tanacetum coccineum. Next base: position 50,254 of record BQNB010021362.1, on the reverse strand, counting down.
TTAAAGCATTTATTTGATTTATTACACGTCACACAACCAACACTCACAAATTAGGAAGAGAAAACACTCCGAATCACTTAACTAATCTATGTGGTAACATGTAACTAATTTGCTCAATTGCTCGTGTGAGAGTATTTAATCAAAAGCTTGGCAATGATCCACATCTCAATGTTAAGTAAGGAGTAAAACAGTTTATAAAGGACCCACATAAACACATATCATTAACTTTTATCAACCTACAACAACAAAAACTAACCCAACAACACTTTTTTACCCCTACCCCAATCTACCCTCTTTCACCTACATATCATCACAACCCACTACCACTACCCTATAATTCTACTACCATACCACACCATTACATTCAAAACCAAACCCCACTACCAACCCCCCCCTTCTCACATCTATCAACCATATACCTCTTCCTCTCCATCCTACTACACAACAATTAACCCCATTAACATCAATTCCCCTTTCCAACCAACAATAACCCCCCACTTTTTATATTCTTTTTCTCTAATGGTGTGTGAATTCCTTATAAATACCCACTCAACTCAATACACCCCCAAATCAATTCCCAAACCAAAAATAATCCTAACCCCATGTTCACTCCCCCCCTTTTACAAAACCCTAAATCACTACTCACCCCCCACTAACTACAATCCCAACATAACTGTATATTTCTTACTCACTCCACCTTCCTCCCCCCACACTTACTCCTCTAGTCTTTTTCTTTTAATATAACCATCCTACCTCAGTTTACTACACACCGGTGATTGTCTCTCGCTCGCGCAGATCTCGTCTCACTGCTCTCACTCTCTATATCTCACGGATCTCTATATGAGTATAGATGTCCTCCTCTCTCCAGATTGCGCTCTGCCCGACAATAAATGACAGATCACATAACTCTAGTATCTGTGAGAAACTTCCTGACACCCACACCTCAGTACTAATATGACATGACTCTCTCCATTCAATCCAACCTAAGATAAACACAGACATCAATATCTAACAAAATAGATACAAACGACCAGTTAGACCAAAACTCAATCCGTCTCTGCTAGAAAATCCTGTTCTCAGTGCACCCTACATCGACACACACATAATCATACGCTCTCACTCATAATCAATAGAGAGCCCTTCCTCTCACTCTCACTCCCTCAGAGACCTCTCTCTCCCACCTCTCTGTCCTACCCTGTTGATCGATGTATGACCTAGAAATCTCTCCTAACCTTTCTTCGTAGACAGCCAGTCTCTTGGTTCTGTCACCTGTCCCCTCCTCTACCACTCCTCCTCTTATTCTTCGTAGATCTGCTGATACAGTCTCGTGAGATGTTCTGAGAGCGTCGACCGCGCACAAGTGTGTGGTGTGTGTGTGTGTACTAACTACAGATGCGATCTACGCTAGTGAGATCTTTGTTGTCCTCCCCTCCGTCTACAATGGTAGTGTGTACTATCAAGTGTGCCTCTAGCATAACGCTATCGAGAGCTGGGGTGAGTCACGCCGTGTCACTGTGTCTCACGGCGCCCTAGAGACACAACAGAACTCTGACCGCTTCGACATGATTAGATATGCCCATTGAATAGACACATAAACAAAACACTATAATTAGTCCTCACTCTTTCTGTGTTTCACCACCTCATACCACCGCGGACCTATGAGTATCCAGATGCACGCTCTGTAGTGCCCAGATACAACCGAACACACTAGAGCATCTATACAAAGTGTGGTTGTGACGCTTACACAATACATCTCGGTATCAGGTTCTTGATCGGCGAGTGACGTCTCTAGTGTTTCTCATGCATCTTCTCCCACATGTCACGTGTGTAGAGCTAATAGTAGGAAGTTTTAAGTACAGAAGAATCATGTTTCTGATAGCTGCGAGACACAGTCTGCTAGTATACGAGTTGTTGTGAAAAGCTTAAAGTGTAAACTGCAGAATGTTCGTTTGCTAATTCCGTGGATCAATCTTAAAGTGTGTTGTTGTGTGCATAATTTGCGATAATCAATAGTTTAGAGTCGTCTACACTATCTCTCATAGTGATTCACATATATTGCGCTCTAGGATGTGTATAACCGCCACACACAGCTCGATTATGTACATATCTATATATCGTTGTGAGATAATAAAAATCAATACATTTACCACGAGATACAGACGCATATTTGATTTGTTGGAGATAGTTTAGAGGAGTAAACCGTTGGACTCTCGGATAAGGTTAAAGTTGACCAGCACTCATGAAATGCCTGATAAGATAACAAGGCAGCGTAATGTGCTGCTCAAGGTTAAAGCTCAAGTAACTTTTCACAAGAGTGTAAAGATAGTGTGCCTTACTATGTTTTATCGCTGTGTTACGTCCTCTTATAATGTGTGGTGTAATGAATCCTGAGATCTACGCGTTCCCCCTCTCTGTGATAGTCGCCTGTAGAAAAACACTATCTCGCCGCTCCATACACCACGCTGCCTAATTCCTCATCGTCTACTCCACCAGATTCTCATAGATGGATAACACACAGACGAACTCTGAGCAATCGCTAATTCCCATATCCTAGATAATATCCGCTGGCTCAAGCATCGTAGTCCTAAAAACTATACACCACGCAGTCTCAAAGACCTCCGGAGAGATCATTCAAATACTCTAGACAACAGCTAGATTCGAGACCCTCTCCACCTCTCTACCCCTGTATACTCCTCCTGACAGGACTATGACGACCTCCGGCGCTGCTATGTTTTTTTCGCTCGCCACTAGTCGCTCAGCTATTCGAACCCACAGCCCACGATTGTCACCGCTTTCTCCAGACTCCATCCCACTCTCAAATCTGACGTCACTCCAGCTATTTGCGTCAACTCCTCTCACTCCACACACCAATACTCTCCAGCTGCGCTCTATTTCTCTCGGCTCTACACCACCAGGTCCTTGCTACATCTATGTAAAAAATATAGGAAAAAAAAACATGTGCAATTCCTATCTTGGTACATACGGTTAATTTAAACTAAACTAAACAAACTAAATACGGGTCAGTTTTGGTGAATACGCCGTATCATGTACATGAATACCCCGTATTGACAAAACTAATAATAATGTTTTTAAAGTGCATAAAAAAGTAAAGACTGATAACGTCCAGACAATCAGTACGCCGTATGGTATGGAGCGGATACGCCGTATTGATGTATGGGAAGACAGACTCGATAAAATTAAAAAACAATTCGGGTTGTCTCCCGGGAAGCACTTTTGTTTACAGCGAAGTCTTTAATTTAGACTTTTCTTCAGCTTCTCTTCATTCTATCTCATGCACGCTAATGTACCCGCGTGTGAGCCATTCTTCCATCTTCGCATCTCGAATGTAATCGGGTCTTAAATTCAATACTCCTTTGTAGAACCCCTTAAGCTTTTGGTATGGATGCGAGATTCCATTCATCTTATCTTCTTTACTTACCTTCAGTAATGGTGGGATTTTGTCGCATTGCTCATTAGTGTGGCGTTTAAACCTCGGATGTGATCGTACCATTTGGTAAGTTACTTCATCATCACCATTGTAAATGGTAATTATCCCTTTGAACATTTTTTCTTTAATTCTAACTTCTCTTAAAAATGGTTCGCCAAAAATAACATCTCCCATTCCTTCATCACGATAAGCATCCATATTTTCTAAAACTGCAAAGTCAGTCATCACAGAAAAAGTTCCAACAAAGATAGGTATGTTCATTAAGGCTTCTACTACATTGTTTCCCTTGTACTCCAATTTCTCTTTCATTATAGAATTATGAAACTTTTTGGAAATCACATTGACATACAATAATGGGAAAAAGTTAGCGTGTGTAAATTCAAATCCTATCATGCAAGAAAACTTTAAGTTGTGAGCACAATCTATATGGATCTTCTTATCATAATCGCAATAACTAGGGTAATCATCAATTCCAACATTAAGTTGATCATCCCTAGTTCTAAATTCCTCAATTACCTCACATTCCTTAATGGTGGGCATTAAATCATCACCTTGATTTCTCCTAAGCTCAAATGGTTCATTTAGATCATTTAATTCAATGTAATCTTCCAAGAAAGGGTCTAATGATCTATTTAACACCAAAGTCTCTCCCATTAGCCTAGCTTCTAAATCAAGTTCAATTCTTTCTCTCAAACTTAGCATGTAGACCCTCTTAATTAAACTACTAGCAGGTTTAACACTTGTGAAAACAATCCTTTCTTCCCCGACCCTTAAAGTAATCTTTCTTTTGTAAACATCAATCTTAGCACGGGCGGTAGATAAAAATGGTCTTCCCTTCTTCAAAATCTTACATAGCTAGAGAGTACTAACTTTATATAGCAGTACTAATAATATAATAACCAGTTAGTAAATACGTGAACTAGCTAGTAATCTATACTTCTACACTAGCACACTAACTACTTAGCATCTTTTTTTATTAACGTTAATGGACACACTAACTGTTAGCTTATCAGCAATACACAACCTAGCAACGTCCCTCTAAGATCCTCAATGAGTCTTTCTATCCCAAACAATCCTCACTAAACTTGATATTTAATCTCCAAAATCACTCAAGTATCTCATTAAAAGCTCTCATAATTCTACAGGGAGGATGGCTTCCTACACTTCATTGATTCTTGATTGTTTTGTGAAGAAGGTTTAAGAGCTGAAATGCCTTTTACTTAAATGATCACATTGAAGCTTCTTGTTTAACATATCAGTAATTGTAGGTGATAGTAGAGGATATCTCTTTTCTACCAACATATGAATGTGCACATTTTGCTTCCTCAATGAATGTACTCCACATGAATCATATAGCTTCCAATCCAATACTCTGTAGTCTGATTGATTTTTCATACATTATCTCTACATGTGGTTCAACATTCGTCTTCACTTCCATTTAAAACTAAATTCTGTCCTACACTGGTCATTGTTGATCTATACTTTCGCTATCTTTTACCAACTAGATACAAAAGTTTCCAAGTCTTCTTTGTCAAAACTTTTAAGCATATGACTGAACACTAAGTACATCTTTGAACTTCCATCAGCCCTGATTATCTGGTAATAGCTTTTCTTCCCCTCTTTATGAATCTTCCAGTCAACAATGCTTGGAGACTTAACAGCCAAAGGAATAGCATCAGGTGCACACTCTTCTTCATTGGAAATGACTTCAATTGACTTTTAAGCGGCTTTGTTGGTTCTTGGTATCATTCCACCTTTTGCTTCTTTGAACTCCTTTGTTCTAACTCTTCTCCTGCTCTCTTTGAACTACCTTCCACCAAGTCTGTTCTAAAATCAACAAATGTATTCACCCTTTTGAAAGCTCTGTAAAAACATCTTTGAATAAATCAAAAGATTTTTTTCAAGCGTTTGGCTTTTTCCTTCCATATTACTTCAGGGTAAGTTATGCACATGATTTTTCTTTGTTGAGCTTGGTGGTTGGTTGGTTATATTCCTCTTCTCTTTCTGCCCCCTTCCCTTCTTTTTTTTTTTTTTTTTTTTTTTTTTTTTTTTACTACATAGTGCTTTCATTCTTTTCTTAAGAGTTTGTACAAATATGTAGCCTTTTTTGCTTCAGACAACTCTTTCTCTGTCTTGAGATTGCGTTTGAGAACAATTCATGATCAGCCTCAATCTTAGCCTGAATATCATTCCATTCTTCAGTCAAGGCAACATTGGCTTCTTGTTCTTTTAGCTTTCTCTCTTGCAAGTCTTACTTCCTCATCAAATTCAGCTTGTAACTTTGAAGCAATTTCTTCATCAAGCCTGATTAGTTCTTTCTTCTTCATAGGCTTCTTAGGTTCTACCATTTTCCCTTTGCCTTTGTCTTGAACATTTTCCTGTGATGGTTGTTGATTGCTAAGATTTTATACACGTAATAAAATATATACGATCTAACCTTTAAGAGCAATAAGAAATTCCCTAAGGAAAATTTCACTCTAAATATTTTATGATATAAATATTAATTACGTATATTAACCGGATAATATGAATCACCCGGGTTCGTTTCCCCAAGACTAGTGAAATTAAAACCTCGTTTAAGGCTAGGGATTATGATTTGATATGTGAAAATAGATGATTTGATATTTATGGCTACTAATACAAAAGCAACTATATTTAAAAGTGAAATTTTAAGGCCAATTTAAACAATTAAACAAACGGGAAAAACAAATTAACGCGGACAATTAAGCAAATAGACTAAAATTAACCCTATAAAATTGAAAAACTAAGTTTAAAAACTAAATTAGGATAAAAGAAAATTTTAAGAAAAAGAAAAATATTTTTTTGATTATTTTTGAATTTTTTATTAATTAAAAACTATTTAATTCTAATTAAATTCTTAAAATAAAAATAAAAATAGAAAATAATTGAAATTATATTTTTCCTAAGTAAAATAAGTAAAAAGAAAATTTTAGAAAAAAGAATACTATTTTTGGCTTTTTAGATTTAAAGATATGACTTTTCTAAGATTTAAACTAATTAAAAACTTTAAAAATTAATAAAAATATTAAAAATATAATACTACAATTTTATAAAAATTATACTAGATAAATAAAAAAGTGCAGAAATTCTATAAAAATAAAAGCCCTAATTTTTATCTTTTAATTAAAGCTTAATTAAACTAATTAAAACTAAACCCTAATTATTAAATAAAACTAATTAATTAATTAACTAGGGACTAATGGTGCAAAGACCTAAAGGACTAACGAGGAAACTAACTAACTAACGTAAGGACTAACAGAAAAACAATTGAAGTTGAAAAGTTACAAAACCTACCCTGAAAGTCTAGCCCGATTTCAAAATAAGTCCATTATCGAGTCTTGTCTAGGGTGATAGGGTTTCTCCCGGCGTGTAAGGGAAGGGTTCATGCCTCTGGGCTGGACAACTGGTTGGTGTGGGATCGCTACGCTTCTGGGCTATTGGGGCCATGTAGCCACAAATTGCCGTTCTAAAAAAAAAGTTAAGTAATTATTAAAAAGTGCTTATTATCAAAAACTTACAAAAGCAAAGTTGTAGAAGAGGCTGGTGTGAACAAAATTAACAAAAGCACTTTGGGCTGAAAACCAATAATAAGCTCAAAAAGAGCTTATCTTTAAGCTGATTACAGAAACAAGGGATTTCCCTTTGTTTTTACTAATTAAGCTATAAAAAGCTCAAAATAAGATCAAAATGAAAAAGGAAAGATGTTCTAGACAGCTTATGAGTTGCTTAAACTAGATGAGAAAAGAAAATAGAGGATTAGGAGTACTAGACTCATAGCTGAAATTGACAGGTCAAGGTAGCAAACTAGAAAACAAAGAAATAAGCACAAAAAATCAATTTAAGCTCTAAAAGCTCTAATAAGCAATACTGGACTAAGTGTTCTAAGGGGACTATGCAATCTATAATAAACTATCTATTTAAGCTATAAAAGCAAATAATTTAAGCTAAAATTAACAATTTAAGAAACTACTTAATTACCTACTGTTTTTGGTTTTTTTTCTTAGTTGAATTTTGACAGTAAAATAAGCTAGAAAATAAGATTTAAGACTTAATCTATAATAAGCTATACCTAGACTTTATCCTAATTGAATTTTTTCAAGAACATAAGACTACTTTTACTTTACTAAAATTAATTTCAAAAAGTGACAGCAAGAACAACCTAGTTCCTGTGATGGCACTTGACACTTTGTAACTAAATCCAATAGTGCAGGTTACTTTGAGAGTAATCATGCACTAAGACACACTCAAGTAGAATGTTTAAACTTAGTTCAAGCACAATAAAAAACTCAAAGAGCTTGGATCAAAATGAAGCAATTAAAACATAAGCTAAAAGCTCCCCTGGTGCAGGAAACATGCATAATAATAGATACAATTCATTCTTTTAGACTAAAAATCTAAGAACTCAAAACCTTTTTAAAACTTGATTTCTTATTAAAAATCAGGGTGACCAAAGTGTTTTGCCCAAAAATTTTGACTTTTATTGAGTCAAAACTTACTTATGCCCAAACACCCCTTTACATTTTGACAGAATATGATTCTTAAGCTTTAAATTGAAATCTTATTAATATGTGCTAACTACAGACTATTAAACTAGCTTATAACTAACTTATTAAGCCATATAAACTAACAACTGGATTTAGCTAAAACTTAAGATCTAAGATTATACTAAATTTTTGGGGTTTTTATGGTTTATGACAATCTGTATTAAAACTAATGATCTATATCTCTTAAGCTAAAAACATATTAACTAATAAGTCTAATAAGCTAAATGAAATTCAAATAAGCACTAATAAGCATATAATATAAGCAAAAAAAAAACAGTTCTAGGCTATTAAGCAAATTATCTTATTATTAAGCTAGAAATTATGAAAGTAACAAAAGAGAAAGAAAGTTACCTCAAGATCCCAGCTAAACAGGGATCTATAAGCCCTTAGCAGAGCTTAACCAGAGCCTAAGCTTATTGCTTAAGCCCAATAAGCTTTGTTTCAAGCTTATTTCTTATGATTTCCTAAATGTTGCCCTCAACTCTAAACCATTCCTTCATTATTCATCTCAGCAACAATTTCAGAAGTTTAAAGAGTGATAAGAGCTTATGGAGCTTATACTAGTTTAATTGAGCTTATAAGAGCTTAAAGGCATAATTTGAGATATCAAAGCTTAAATTTAAAACAAATTTAAATGAAAACTAAGCTTATATTGATGACAAAATTTCAGATTACAATACTTGAGAAGACAAATTTCAAGAGCTAAATTGTTGTGCAGAAAATTTCATTTATATAAAAAAAAAATCTACATTAAGTAAAATAAGCTAAAAATTACATGAATGAGAGGAAGAAGATGGTTTTTAGTTGGTTGTGAGAGGTGAGGCCTATTTATAAGCTGTTGAGGAAGATTCTAGGCCTGAGCTCCTCTGCACGCTCCTTTTCATCTGAGCCATCCAATCAAGCAATCATTGAATCACCCTTTTGAGCCGTTAGATCATTTGTGTGTGATAGAGGATTGCCAGCGTGTCATTCTTTGTATTTGTGTGGGACATGTTGTGTTTGTTTTTCTGAGTGAGTTTAGTACAAAATCCCATCACTATGCTGTGCTTTTCCATCTGACCTGACGATTCGCTTGTGACTTGAGCATTGAACTGAGGTGCTTTGATCCTTGATTTGGACTAAGCTGTCCTTGCATTCTTGTTAGTGAGCTCATGGAATTTGACCAATTAAAGCCCTCAATTTCCATTTGCCCCCGTGTTTTACCACTGCTAGTGATAATACTAATGTGTCGCATGAACTATAAATAGGCTTCGCGCACTTTACCAATTGAAAAGTGGAAACATATTTTAATCTTGGGGTTAATTGCAATTTTGGTCCTTGTGTTTGGTTTTTTTCCCATTTGTAGTATAAATTAAGTTTGGAATGGTGCAAGATTGGTCCTTGTGGTTTATAAAAAGAGTGAATGGGCTATGGCTTTGGGCTTATGGATCCGGGTGAGGCCCATTAGGGGCTTAGGGACCATTATGGACTCTTTCTGAAAGTAGAGGGGCTTAAATGGAATATTTTGGGTCTTGTTGACTTTTGTTAACCATGATTTGACCACTTTGACTGAGGGTTTGACTTTTCCTGGCTTTGCTTCCGTCTTTTGTTCACTCTTCCGTTCTCGTGTCCGTGCTTGCTTGTTTTTTATGGTTTTCTTGTGATTTTTGATATATCCGTTCCTGCACACACAAAACACAAATACAAGCATATTTTTGCCATTTTTGGTCTGTTTTGGGTTTATTTGGGCTATTTTAAGCATAAATGGATATGTGTATTTTACACTTATCAAAATTTCCCAAACTAAACGATTGCATGTCCTCACGCAATATCACATGCCTTATAACTGAATACCTCGAAACTTTCCCAAACTAAACCTCTGAAAAGTAGCAAAGCTTTTTGTTGAGAGAGTTAAGAGATCACAAGTTATAAAACACCCGATTTCCCATTTTCAAAGATTTTTTTTTCTCTTTTTTCTATGTTTTTTCCGTGATAATAAATCTTACCCTAACTACAACTTATTTTGTGTGACATTATGTATTGTTTTCATTACCTCATTGGAGTAACTTTTAAGGATCATAGAATAATAGCACAATTAGTTTCTAAACAGAGAACTTCATCTATCCCCGATATTTCACTTTTCCCATGCTAAGCTTAAAAATAAGATCACCGTTAGGTACGAGCTAAGATGCTAAGATACTTATAATTACAACTTGTGAATTCCTCTTCCCGACATAAATCCATATATTTAAGTGTGTGTGTTCAAATTAATTTAAACCTTTAAATACATATTTAGATAGATGAATCGTCCAAGCTTTACCACATGGCTTTTGGGCTAATTATGTATTCACTTAGAAGATCACATCTCAAAGCATCAAATACCTCCTTAGCTAAGACATCGTTGGGTTCCACTTGTCCCATGATGACTTTATTCTCTAGCAATCCCACCGTCATCGGGTATGTGCTAAGGCTTTTTGACACACCATCCGAGAATACTAAGCGATAAAGTATGAACTTCGATGAAAAGCCTTGTAGACTTTGCAAACCTTAGTTTAAAAGATTACCTAGGTTTTTAGGAATGAAACTTTTACTATTTATTTTCTAACCTTGCACATATTATTTCTATTACATTATTAGGCTAGGAAATGGTATCACTTTCTTTCGTGACACATCGGTCACGCCTCCGACAGAGCTCGTGTCTTATTATGATACCATCCTTAAATATACACCCTCCATCCTTTTTTTCGTTGTCACATCAGGGAGCGAACGACAATATGCCCATATACTTTATTACGATGAGTTTGTCAATATTTAATTTTATTAACAATGAGGATTATAACTTGCATCCTTTTTATTCACCAACTACATTTTTATAGATTTTTTTTAACTATTAATTTAACACATTATTTTTGCAAATAGAAAATTTTCGTTTTAGAAAACCAAAGTATAAACTTGAACTAAAATTCTTATTTACCAATGATGTTTGACTTATCATCGATAAAGCTTTTTCTCTGAATATGTTGATTAGACTTTTAAGAGTAAAATTAATTTGTTAATATTAAAGAGTACAGTATTATTAATCATTTTTATGAACTTATCCTGGAAGAAAAACCAAAGTTATTCTTATAAGCCTTTAAGTTTTCCAAATAAACTTTGTTTAGCATCCTAATTCGTAATCAACACTATATTCTTTGCAATTTAAAAATCTCTAATAAAGAAATTTGCAAATACTTAGCCTATATAAAATCCAACTCGGCATATTTAAAATCTACTTGAGATTAGCACAAGTCTTCATTTACTAATGATTTCAAGTCTTGCATGTTTAAAGTCTACGTGAGACTAGCACAAACTATCATCATTAATTGTTAAGTGAGAAAGCTAGAACTCAACACGTTCGATCGGGTCAAAAATTACTCTTTATTCTTACCAGCGGAAAACCTACATTTTTGTCTTAAAACTTTTTTTTTTTTAGAATCAAAATAACAAGACTGAAAAATTTAAAATTTTTGCTATTTTTGTGGGAAAAACGGGTACGTGAGAACAAAACAATAAGCAAGCAACATCAAATCGATAGATTCCCTTCCCCAAACTAAAACGAAACATTGTCCTCAATGTTTAAAGTCGGGTCTCTATGTAAATCTAAGCCGTTTATGAAGTATGCAAAGATAAACGTGAATCGATAAGATGAAAGGATATCGGATCTCCCCAAACTAATTTCACACAAAGGATGAGAAGCTCGAGTAGAACGGGACAAATCAACCGGACACGAGAGGCTTCAAGGAATTTGTTGGGTCGATCCTACAAAAATCACAACAAACAAGCAACAAACATCGAGAAATCGGAAAGAGTACAAGCCTCTCTCAACACAACACATTAGATAATAGAAAATAGAAAATAAAGAGAAAATAGAAAGGATAAGCATGGGGTAAACTCCCACGAAGCGGCTTGTTTTTGATCACCGAGTCGCAAGCTCGACTCGATCCCTGAATTTAGTTGTCCTTAGGGAAAGTTTGGAGGTCCGGGATAACCAATGGTGGTGTATCCCCTCCATAGTAGTGCTTAAGACGGTGGCAATTGACTTTGAAATTCGAACCATCGGCATGAGACAACTTGGCAGTGCCATAAGGATAAACTTCGGTGATTGTGAAAGGTCCGGACCATCGGGATTTGAGCTTTCCGGAGAAAATCTTTAATCGGGAGTTGAAAAGTAAGACTTGATCACCAACATTGAAGATTCGGTTCTTTATCTTGGAATCGTGTAGTTTCTTTGTCTTCTCCTTGTAGATTAGCGAATTCTCATAAGCTTGATCACGAAGCTCGCTAAGTTCATTGAGTTGGAGCTTTCCGCCGCCGGTCTTGAGATCGAAGTTGGCATGTTAAGAGCCCAATAACTTTGTGTCTAGTTTCGACGGTAAAGTGACACACTTTTTCCATATACTAACTTGTACGGAGTGCATCCATATTGGAGTTTTGTAAGCGGCCTAAAAAGCCCCATAATGCATCACTAACTTGTCTGTCCATGGGCACGTTTTTCTCCTACCTCCTCTCCAAAAAATCTTTTGAGACCTCGATTCGGACATCAACTTGACCACTCGTTATGAGGGTGGTAAAGTAGTCGAAAGACGATTGGTACACAAAATTTACATGACTTTAGCAAACTTATCGTTACACCAAAATAGGTCCTACGATCGCTTATGATTGCTCTAGAATGCACTCAAATTGGGAGAAAAAGGGATTTTAAAAACTTGACAACTACTCTAGCATCGTTGGTGGGGAGCGCCTTGGCTTCAACCCATTTGGAAAGATAATCGACGGCTACCAGAATATATTTGTTTCCTCTAGACGATGGGAAAGGTCCCATAAAATCGATACCCCAAACATCAAAAATTTCACAAACTTGGATTGCATTTTGAGGCATCTCATCACGTTGAGAGATTTTACCTTGTCTTTGACATGCATCACAAGATTTGATCAATTCGTAGGCATCCTTATAAATTGTAGGCCAAAAGAATCCGGCATCAAATACTTTCCGAGCTGTGATGTTAGCACTATGATGGCCCCCGGTGGGTCCTTCATGGCAAGCTTTGAGAATTCAAAGCTTCTTGCCAAATACCATAATCTACTGAATGATTTGATCCTGCACATTTTCGAAAGAGATAGGGAGCATACCCAAAAGTAAGGCTTTATATCCTTGAAAAACTTCTCTTTTGTTGGGTTGACATTCCGTTGATAAGAAAATTCCCCGCGTGGTAATTTGCTATATTCGGCAACCACGGGGTATTTTTGGTATCTGAGAAGTCACCGAGTATTCAATGTTTCAAGAGGAAAAGTTTCATTAATCTCTTAGATCAAAAACATTCTATACGGGTGTTTCAAGACGAGGATAGTGATTGGCTGCATAGTTATTCACTCCCTTGGTATCGATAACTTTGAAATCAAATTTCCAGAAGAAGTAAGACCATCGTAGCCAATCGTGCATTGGCGTCTTTCTGTTGAAATGGTATTTATGCGGAATGGTCCGTGAAAACACACTCTTGTTCATGATTAGATATGATCGAAACTTCTCATACGCATAAACAACTGCAAGCATTTCTTTCTCAGTTGTTGTGTAGTTTGTTTCTACTTCGGTCATGGTCTTGCTTGCATAATGAATTGGTCGGAAATGCTTCTCAATCTTTTGTCCTAGGACCGCACCATTGCCTATATTCACTGCAGTCGCAAACCATGATTTCGAAAGGTTGTCCCAGTTTGGAGCAATGAAATTGGAGCTTCGGTTAACTTCTTTTTCAATGTTTGAAAGGCAAAGAAGCAATATTCCGAAAAAAATGAAAGGAGTGTTTTTCTCCTAAGAGATGGGTCATGGTCAGAGATTTTGGAAATTCTTTGATACAATCTTCATAGAATCCAGCTGCCCGAGAAAACTTCTGATTCCTTTGACGGTGTTGGGTGAGGAAAGTTTTGAAATTACATCAACTTGTGCCTTATCGATTCAATTCCTTTCTAGAGATCTTATGTCCTAAAATCATTGCTTCTTTTAACCATGAAATAGGCTCTTTTCCTAAGTTAGTGCTAGATTGGTGTCTCACACCTTTGACATTTTGTCTAAATTGGCAAGACACGAAGAAAAAGATCTCCGAAATTGAAAAATCAACCATAAAAAACTTCCATCGTTTTTCTATCATGCATGAAACAATGCCATCATACAACGTGAAAAGTTCCGGGTGCATTGCACCAACCGATGCACATACGACGGTACGCGAAAGTTCCGTATGGGCACGTGAAAGTAGTTTTCTCTTGATCTTTAGGGTCAATTGGGATTTGAAAATACCCTGAAAAACCATCTAAGAAACAATAAAATTCGTTGCCGGCTAAGCGTTCTAGCATTTGGTCCATGAATGGTAACGGAAAATGGTCTTTACAAGTTGCTTCGTTTAACTTTCGATAGTCGATGCAAACTCTCCATCCCGTGACTAATCTTGTAGGCACCAGTTCATTTGCCTTCTCTGACAACGGTCATACCACCTTTTAGGATGGACTGGACTAACCCATGGACTATCCGAGATCGGATAAATCAATCCCGCGTCAAGAAGTTTTTCTACTTCTTTCTTGATGACGTCGTGGATTTTAGGGTTAACCCTCCTTTGATGTTGGACTGAAGGTTCGTAATCATCTTCTAAAAGGATTTTGTGAGAGCAAAACTCTGGATCTATGCCTCGGATATCAGAAAGTTTCCAAGCAATTGCTTGTTTTCGGTTTTTCAGAACGTTAATGAGTGAGGTCTTTTCATCTTGGCTCAAATCTTTTGAAATTATGACTGGAAGCTTGTTATTTTCCTCTAAAAACGCATACTCGAGATGCGGAGGTAACTCTTTAAGTTCGACTTCGGGAAGTTCAACTTTTGGTTCATAAGAAGTAGCATATTCGAGTGAAGACTTCTTTGGTTCAACAACTTTAAGATCTTTTTGAATTCCTGGTGAGTAATCTTCTTGGTTTGGGTGAGGTAATGGATCATTGTTGAGAAGTGCCTCGAGAATGAGAATGTCACCCTCGGGATCATAGTACGTAGCATTGAAAACTGGCGAAACTGGTTCATCATCGATTGCTATAAAAGCATCGGCTTCCTCAAAGAGTAGAAAATCGCTTTCATCAAAAGGAGTTAATGTCGGAGATGAAGTGGAAACAATCGGATCGTAGTACGGAGAAGGATTGTTGTAAGCAACGGAATCGGAAAATCCAAGTACTTCTTGTGAATAAATTTCACAAGCAGCATCGATTAGATCAACTTTCTTCAATGATTCGAGATTGTTGTATGAAATGGAAGGCGCATCACCACATTTAAGGGTTAAAGATTGATCATCATTCCTAAGAGTAATCTCTCCTTCGTAAACATCGATTAAAGCATGAGCCGTCCTAAGAAAGGGTCGCCCGAGTATCAACGGTACTCGAGGATCGGCTATAAAATCAAGCACAACAAAATCGGCGGGAAAATAAAACTTCCCTACTTTGACAAAAACATTTTCAGCGACACCGGTTGGTTTGGAAATTGTACGATCGGCTAACTCTAAAACCATTTTTGTTTCGGTAAGACCTGAAAATCCAAGCTTTTTCCAAATGGAAAGAGGCATGAGATTAATGCTAGCCCCTAAATCGGCAAGGGCTAGATAATTATCAAATTCTGAAAAATCACAAGGAATTAGAAATCGGCCTGGGTCACCTAGCTTTTCCGAAAGCTTTTTAAGGACGACCGCACTACAATTTTCATTCAACGGCATTTTGGTTAATTCGATCAACTTGTCTTTGTTATTTAACATCTTTTTAAACATTGACGCAAACTTTGGCATATGGATGAGAGCATCCGCAAAACTAAGCTCAAAATGAAGGTTTCGAAAGATTTCCATAAACTTTGAAGAAAGAATGTCATCTTTTTCACGAATCTTTTGTTTGTTGAGTCTCGACGGGTAAGGCAAATTAGGTTTGGCTTTGTTAGCAACGAAAGAAGGCTCTTCGATTGGTTCTTTGTCCTTGGTTTGTTCTTGGACCAATTGAGGAGGTTGGATGTCTTCGTGCTTGGTAGCTTCGTATCCTTTGTCACCTCACTTTCCTTTTCCACCACCGGCGGTGGAATCGGAGGTCCATCGTAAGTAACACCACTACGAGTCCTAATTGCCTTGGCTTCGTTCCTAGGGTTTGGATTGGTATTGCTTGGTAAAGTACTTGAACTTGAGGTTTGATTGCTATGATAACTTTGCATGAAACTGAGCATCATCTTCTGAAAATCGTCTTGTTTCTTTTGAGATTCATTGAAACTTCTTTGAAAATCGTTTTGGTTCTTTTGAAAATTATCAAGCTTTATTTGTAAGTTGTTCATGCTAGCATCATTAGCTCTTGCATAGCTTTCAAAATCCGTTTTAGAAACACTATTTGTTGGAGATTGGTAAGGTAAAACTTGATTGATCGGTGGTTGATTGGTTGGTGGTTGATATGGTGGTGTTTGGTAAACTTGATTTTGATTGTTTTGACAGTTTTGATTAAAGTTGGTTCCACGGTTTTGATTGAAATTGGAATTGGTTCCTTGGTAACGATTTTGGTTATTTTGGACATTTGGTTGATTAAAACCCGGTGGTTTCATTTGACTCATCATTTGTTTCATCTTAATAGTCATCTTATCCTCAAGAGAAGAGGCTAATTGTTGAATATCGAAAGAATTATTAGAAGGTGAAGAATTAGAAAGAGGAGCATCCGTACTCACTCTTGAATCATAACATGACTTCTTGAGTAACGAACTTTTGACTTGCTTTCAATAATCGCTAATCCTTCTTGAGGCATCTTGTCTAAGAAATTGCCACCCGCGTCGGAGTCTAAGGCATCTTGATCGTTGGAACTCAAAGAATTGTAAAAAGTATCGAGTTGGTGTAGTTCCGAGAAGCCATGGTGAGGACATTGACGAAGAAGTCCTTTAAAACGTTCCCATGCTTCTTTGAAAGTTTCGTTTGGTTTTTGGAAAAAAGTAATGATCTCATTCCGATAGTAAGTGGTTTTTGAAAGTGGGAAGAATTAATTTATGAATTTGGAAACAAGGTCGTCCCATGTGAGAATTGATCTAGGAGGTTCCTTGTCTAACCAATATTGGGCTTCACCGTCTAGAGAGAAAGGAAAAAAGCAAAAGCTTAATCAAAGTGTTCGGAACTTCGGGATGTCTAAACGTTAAAGTGACTTTATTGAAAAATCGAAGGTGATTATGAGGGTCTTGTCTACCCGTGAACTTATTACTTTGCACAAGATTAATCAAAGGTTGTTTAAGCTCAAAATTGTTAGCATTAATCGGTGGAACAACAAGAGCATCTTCATACCCCTCGATGGGTGCTTGTAACATTTGGGCCTTCGCTCGATTATCGGCCATTGCAACAATGTTTTGATCGAAAATTGGTTCTTCTAAATCAAAATTTTCAACAACAACCGAAGGAGTTTGTTGTTGACGACGTCTTCGAGATTGCGAACGAGTGCGCATAAAAAGAAAAACTAAAAATCAAAAAGCAAAACTTTATACTAAATTTTTTTTGATTTTTGAATATTAATTAACAATTAATTTTAACGGTTCCACGAAAGAGAACTTAAACCAAATAATCGAAATACTTCACGGTAACTCTTAAAAATTGCTTTTAAGGTGAGCCGTACTTCGTAAATGACACAAATGGCAAGTGTTAAATCTTTAGTTACGAGTTGGGAACCAACAAGTTCACCGGAATTGATTATGATAATACCTCCGTTGAGAGTATTATATTTTGGTATTTTTACCAATTGGTGACTTTTATTTCTTAATTAAAAAGGAAGATATTTTTTAATTTTTGAATTATAAAACAAGAATGAAACTTTCGAGGGCGAAAGGATCTTCAAACCAAATAAATAAAAACGAAGGAATCTTAAACACTAGTCCCCGGCAGCGGCGCCAAAAACTGATTTGTGAATTTTTAATACACTATAAAATATACAATATAATATAACCTTAAGAGCAATTAAGAAAATTCCTTAAGGAAAATTCACTCTCAAAAATATATATAATATAATATATAATACGTATATTTAACCGGATAAATATGATCACCCGGGTCGTTTTCCCAACGACTAGTAAAATTGAAACCTCGTTTAAGCTTGGATTATGATTTGAATAAGAAAATAGATAATTTGATGATCCATGGCTACTAAATAAAAAAACAACAATTAAAATTGAAAATTAAAGGCAATTTAAACAATTAAACAAATACGGAAAACAAATTAAACACTAAGATTAAGCAAATAGACTAAAATTTAAACCCTAAAATTGCAAAACTAAGTTTCTAAACCTAAATTAGGATAAAAGAAAATTTTAAGAAAAATAAAAATATTTTTTAGATTATTTTTGAATTTTTTTTTATCAATTAAAAACTATTTAATTCTAATTAAATCCTAAAAATAAAAAAATAGAAAATAATTGAAATTATATTTTTCCTAAGTAAAATAAGTAAAAAGAAAATTTTAAAAAAAAGAATAAGTGTTTTTGGCTTTTTAGATTTAAAGATATGATTTTTCTAAAATTAAATCTAATTAAAAACTTTAAAAGTAATAAAAATATTAAAAAATATAATCCTAAAAATTTTATAAAAATTAAACTAAATAAAGAAAATATGCAGAAATTTTATAAAAATAAAAGCCCTAATTTTTATCTTTTAATTAAAGTTTAATTAAACTAATTAAAACTAAACCCTAATTATTAATTTAAACTAATTAAACAAACCTAGAACTAACTAATGCAAACACCTAAAAGGACTAACTTGACTATAAAGAAACTAACGGGAAGGACTAACTATAAAACTGAAATTTACAAAATCTACCCCTAAGGACTAGCCCGTTTTCAAACAAGGCCATTAAAGCTTAAAAAATAAGATGAATTAAAAAAAGGCTTTTCATGAAAAACACAAAAGAGAAAAGTTGTAGAAAAATGTGGCGTGAACAGCGTTAATGAAAGCAACTAGGAGTGAAAACCACTAATAAGCTCAAAAAGAACTTATTTATAAGCTGTTTACAGAAACTAGACTTTTTGCCTAGGGTGGAAGTTTTTACATAACAGCTTATAAGTACACTTTTAAGCTTCAAAATCAAAAAGTAAAAAAGTGGTTTGGACAACTTATGAAATGTATTAAACTAAATTGAAAAGAGAAATAGCATAATGATACTAGAGTCTTATCTGAATTTAATGACAAAGATGCAAGCCGAAAACAACAGAAAATCCTCAAATCAAATAAGCTTAGAAGCTTATTAACAAGATCCAAAGAATAAGCTCCTAGGTAAATAAGCTAGAAAATGCAAATTAAGGAGCTAGAATTTAAAATTTAAGGAGCTAAACTATCTACCTACTGTTTTTGGCCTTTTTTCTTTTTTTTGTTATTTAGTGACTTTGACAGCTGAATTAAGCTAGGTAAATAAGCTAGAAAATGCAAATTAAGACTTAATCTATAATAAGCTATACCTAGACTTTACCCTACTTGAATTTAAGAACCTAAGACCTACTTTTACTTAACTAAAATTAAATTCAAAAGTGACAGCAGGAACAACCTAGTTCCTGCTGATGCACTTGACAAGGTGTCCAAAGTGATTTCTCCTGCATTACACACTCTATTTGAGTGCTTTTGAACACAATGCAATCACAAACCAAGCCTAAGAAAACTTGGATCAATTTTGAACAAGATAAGATAAGTGACAAATTCCCCTGGTGCAGGAAGAATTAAGAAGAGCTTAAACTTTTGAAATTTTAAAATCTAATCCTTAAAAACATCTTTACTACTAGTTTAAAATGATTATAAAGCTAACTCTAACAAATAGCAAAACTCACCTTGACTTTAAGGGGTCAAAGTGAGTAATGCCAAACACTCCTTTAGACTAATGACAGATTTAGTTTAGCTTGTTAATTTGAAATCTAATTCACAAGTCCTAATTACCAGATGAAATCTAGCTTACTACTAACTTAACAAACATAAATCCATTACTGAATAAGCTAGAATCAATGATCTACAACTATTATATCTATTTTTTTTTGTTTTTATGAATTTTTAAAACAAAAAACTAAAATCAAAGATCTAAACTATTTTAAACAAAAACAGATAAGCAAAATATCTAATAAATAAAAGTAAATGAAATAAGCACAAATTAAGCACTAGAAAAGCAAATCTAAGAAACTAATAAGCAAATAAGTAAACTAAGTAAACCATTAAGCAAATTATCTATTATTAAGCTAGAAATTATGAAAAGTAACAAAAGAGAAAGAAAGTTACCTCAAGATCCCAGCTAAACAGGGATCTATAAGCCCTTAGCAGAGCTTAACCAGAGCCTAAGCTTATTGCTTAAGCCCAATAAGCTTTGTTTCAAGCTTATTTCTTATGATTTCCTAAATGTTGCCCTCAACTCTAAACCATTCCTTCATTATTCATCTCAGCAACAATTTTAGAAGTTTAAAGAGTGATAAGAGCTTATGGAGCTTATACTAGTTTAATTGAGCTTATAAGAGCTTAAAGGCATAATTTGAGATATCAAAGCTTAAATTTAAAACAAATTTAAATGAAAACTAAGCTTATATTGATGACAAAATTTTAGATTACAATACTTGAGAAGACAAATTACAAGAGCTAAATTGTTGAAAGAAAATTACATTTTAAAAAAAACTACATAAGCTAAATTAAGCTAAAAATTACAAGAGAGAAAAAAGATTGTTTGTGTGTGAGAGGTGAGGCCTATTTATAAGCTGTTGAGGAAGATTCTAGGCCTGAGCTCCTCTGCACGCTCCTTTTCATCTGAGCCATCCAATCAAGCAATCATTGAATCACTCTTTTGAGCCGTTAGATCATTTGTGTGTGATAGAGGATTGCCAGCGTGTCATTCTTTGATGTGACATGTTGTGTTTGTTCTCTGAGTAGATTAGCACAAAAACCCATCACTATGTGTGCTTTCACCATTGCTGATGTGTGACTTGAGTTTGAGTGAGCTAAAGTAATCCATTGATATGACTGAAATGACCCTCTTATCTTGCTAGCGAGCTCTTGAATTGACTAATGGACCCTTCAATTTGCGTTTGCCCTATGTTTTACCCTGGATAGTGAAATGAACGTGACGATGAATAGTAAATTGTGCTTGGCGCCCATTTTATAACTGAATTGGGTAAATTCAGTTTTAACTTTGGCCAATTGTCACTTCTAGCCCCTCTCTTTCTTTTCTCCCTTTCTAGTTATAAAAAAGGTTTTGGAAATATGCAAGACTAGTCCTTGTGGTTTATAAAAAGGAAAATGGACTAGGTTTTGGGCTT
>BQNB010021362.1:0-20673 GCA_026074375.1 Tanacetum coccineum | reverse complement strand
CAAATTAGAAAATAATCTCAATAATCAAATGTTATTCAGTGATTGGTGATCAAACAGGAATAGGATCAACGATTGGGTTAACCTAAGTTGGCCAATAACAGATTAGTTGTTAAGTCAGTTACTCAATTGTTGTGTGGGGAGTAACTACTTTCAACATCATCAAAATAGACACACTAGGAAGTTGTTACAATAGTCTAACTGTCTAACAAACTTTCTAACAAACTTTCTAACAACCTCTTAATAATCATGGTGAACACCAGGAGCAACAATTTGATCCCTACTACACCTACTCCCACAGATCCAATTCAAGCTGTTTTAGCTGCAATTCAAGAAACTTTGACTAGTATTCAAGCCGAAGTGAGAACTCATACAACTGAGATTGCTAATCTAAAGAGGGGAGAAGGAACCAGTCAACCAAGGACTGGTGAGTTGACTGGTCAACCAAGACCACATCCTGAACCAACCACTCCTTATCGGAAGCTCATTAAAATTGAGTTCCCAAAGTTCAGTGGTGATAATGTGAAGGATTGGGTTTATAGGTGTAAGCAATTCTTCCAGATTGATGGAGTGGTTGATGGAAGAAAAGTGCAGTTAGCTTCTATGCATATGTTTGATGCAGCCTTGGTTTGGTATCAACAGTATGTGAAGAAGTACACTGAAAATACACCATGGGAGCACTTTGAGGTAGAAGTGGTCAAGAGGTTTGGAGTTCTTTATGATGATCCTATTGTGGAACTCAAGAACCTCAAGCAGACTGGATCAGTTCAAACCTATCAAGAGGCTTTTGAGGCTTTGTTGAATAAAGTGGACCTACTTGAGCCAGTAGCTGTGAGTATGTTTATGGGGGGACTTAAACCTTAAATTGGAATTCCAATGAGAATGTTTCAAGCTACTACTCTCAGTGAGACTTATGGGTTGGCTAGAATGCAAGAGGCCACCAATACTATCCTCAAGCCAAGGTATAACACTCCTTTGCTTCCCACTCCCAAACAATCCACTACTACTTATGCTATTAAGGCTGTGACTACACCAGTCAAGTCTAATTCAATTGGCCAAAGTAGTGGATATGTGACCAGAAATGGGGTGCATAAGCCTTACAGACTCACTCAAAAGGAGTTGGAGGATAAGAGGACTAAGGGCCAGTGTTTTTATTGTGACCAAAAGTATACACCAGGTCATAAGTGTAGTGGCCAATTACATTCTATAGAAGTCATTTGTGATGGTGACTTTGATAACCACATAGATGGTGATAAGGAAACCTATGAGGATTGTGTGGGTGATATGATTAAAGTGACTGATAGTCCACAAATTACTCTTAATGCTCTTTTTGGCCTTAATTCCTATCAAACCATGAGGATTAGGGGCAGAATTGGTAAGCAAGTGGTGAACATACTCATTGACTATGGCAGTACACATAACTTTTTAGATATTCACACATCTAAGAAGCTGGGGCGTAGACTGGATAAGACCACACCTATGCAAGTTTTAGTGGCTACTGGGCAGAAAATGTTGAACACTTCTTAGCATTCGCAATGATTTGTCAAGATTTGAAATGGAGTTTTTCAAAATGAATAGTTCACAAGTGATGTGAATGCTAACTTCCTATTGGCTAGTGGCTGTGAATATGGTGTTTGGCATTTAATGGTTAGCTACACCTTATAGATAGCAGTGCAAATTTTTAGAAGTTAATCAAGAGGTTCAATTACAATTGCAGAACCATTAGTAATTAAGATGCATAAAAAACGACCAATGTAACTGTATACATGGAATGTGAAAGGAATGTAAATGCAAGCCGAGCTCTCTTCTATGGCTTTAATGTGTGTATCAAGTATAGTGTATGTTCAAAATGAAAAGTGTTAGGTAGTGTATCTTCAAAGGTGAGTAAGCACATACACAATATGATGAAGTGTGTGAAGTACCAAAAGACTAGACATCCTCATGAACACAATGACACCAAATCCCTCTATTCCAAACACTCCACCAATAAATGTAAACCTAAAAACATTCCACTAACCAAAAGGAGCAAATCGAAGGCATAGGTCAAGGAATATGATGGAGTGCAAAAAGGGTGATCATTGCAATATCAATTCCCTTCTCATCTCCTATTGTGATGGTTAAGAAGAAAGATGGCACGTGGAGGATGTGTATTGACTACAGAGACCTCAATAAGCATACTGTCAAGGACAAGTTTCCTCTTCCTATGATTGAGGAGCTTATTAATGAGGTTGATTGGTTTCTTGGTGTTTTTTAAGCTTGATTTGAGATCTGGATACCATCAAATTAGAATGAAGGAGGATGACATTTGCAAGACAGCTTTTAGAACTCATGAAGGCCACTATGAGTTCCTTGTAATGCCTTTTGTTCTTACAAATGCACCCTCAACTTTCCAAAGTCGGATGAATACAGTCTTTAAGGCATTCCTAAGGATGTTTATGTTGGTATTTTTTGATGACATACTAATCTATAGCAAGAACTTAAAAGAGCATTGTGATCATTTGGCTCAAGTTCTGCAAGTCATAAAGGACAACACCTTGTTTGCAAAGAAGTCTAACTATTATTTTACTGTACCACAAGTGGAGTATTTGGGTCACATCATCTCAGCTCAAGGTGTGTCCATAGATCCTTCCAAGATAGAAGCTATGCAGAAGTGGCCAATACCTTCAACACTTAAGCAGTTGAGAGGGTTCCTTGGTTTAACTGGCTATTATAGAAGGTTCATCAAAGACTATGCCAGTATCAGTCAACCTTTAGTGGCTTTAAACAAAGATGCTGCATTCAAATAGAACCATCAACTGAATTTTGCAAAATCACAAGCAAAAGGAGGCCATGGTAAAGCCCTATTGCTAGCTCTAACCACCCCTATTTAAATAAGAGTTTGTGGTGGAAACTGATGCAAGTGGCAAAGGAACTGGAGCAGTAATATGATGTGTGGTGGGTAACCAAATGACTCCCAATATCCTATAGCACTAGCTAAGGAGCAAAACATTGTCTGCAAAACACCAAGCTTTATCAACCTATGAGAAGGAATTTTTGGCAGTGGTGGCAGCATTAGACAAGTGGAAAGGCTATTTGCTTGATAGGCACTTCAAAGTCAAGACAGATCATTTCAGCCTAAAGTATCTATTAAACCAAAAGCTCACTACTCCATTTCAATTCAAATGGTTGCCTAAACTTCTTTAACTTAAACCTATGAATTCACCAACATTATGTTGGCGTTTTAAACGTGTTTTCTCAGGTGCTTAGCTTGGATTGATTCTTGATGCTAAATGGAGTCTATGTGCTATGTGACTTCGCCAATTTCAAGACATATCTATTATTTACTCGTTGTCACTATCAAAACTTTGTTATGCTTCCGCTACATTTAACTCTCTTATGACCATTTGTAAAACTTAAATTTATTTTCTTTTATGCAACGAGTAAACCTTTTTTTAAACGTCCATGATTAGTGGTCGTTCTTTATTGCTTTATGTTCGGATTGTTATGACGTCACGCCCCGGACACGTATTCCGTCCAGGCCCCGTTTGGGGGTGTGACAGAAAAAACTTGGGCCATTGTTCTATTGGAAAGGTATTAAGAAAATGGTTAAGCAGATGGTCAGAGATTGTGATGTGTGCCAAAGGTAGAAGCCTGACTTAAGTGCTTACCCTGGTCTTATTCAACCCCTTCCCATCCCTAAAAGAATTTGGAAGGAGATTTCCATGGATTTTGTTGAGAAGTTGCCTACTTCCCATGGAAAATCAGTAATTTTAGTGGTGGTGGATAGGCTAAGCAAGTATGCTCATTTTATTCCACTAGCTTACCCTTTCACAGCAAGCCAAGTAGCTCAAGTTTTCTTGGATCAAGTGTACAAGCTGCATGGGCTACCTGCGTCTATTGTGAGTGATAGAGATAAGGTGTTCTTAAGCAACTTTTGGAAGGCTTTGTTTGCTGAATTGAAGGTTAAGCTTAAGCTATCAACTGCCTATCATCCTCAAACTGATGGTCAAACAGAAGTGGTTAATAGGATCTTGGGATGATATCTAAGGTGTATGTATGGTGAAAAACCAAAAGAGTGGGTGAAATGGCTTCCCTTAGCTGAATTTTGGTATAACACCAACTACCACACCTCAACTGAAACTACACCCTATGAGGCTGTTTACTGTCAAACACCTCCTATCCATGTTCCTTACATACCTAGAGATAGTAGAGTTGAAGAAGTGGATAGGACATTGCAAGCAAGAGAAAAAACCATCAAAGTGCTCAAGTTCCATCTCAAAAGATCTCAGGACAGAATGAGGAGTCAAGCTAACAAGCACAGAACAGATAGACAATTTGAAGTTGATAATTGGGTCTATTTGAAGCTTCAACCTCACAGGCAAGTATCTATAAGGCAAGGACAGTAGCACAAACTTTCATCAAAGTACTATGGACCTTTCAAAGTTGCAGAAAGAATTAGAGAAGTGGCTTATAGATTGGAGTTACCAAGTTCAAGCCAGATACATCCACTCTTCCACATTTCACAACTTAAGAAGTGCCATGGCAAAGACCACAGTGTGGGAGTATTACCACAATTCAGAGAAGATGGCCTGTTAGAGTATAAGCCCATGGCAATATTGGAAAGAAGGTTGGGAAAGGTCAATAACAAGCCAATCATGTTTGTGCTTATCCAGTGGACCAATAAACCAGTTGAGGAAGCCACTTGGGAAATCTATGGTGACTTAATTACAAGGTTCCCAGGGTTTGATGTTGTGAATGAAGTTGTTCCTTGAGGACAAGGAAAGTTTAAGGAGGGTGGAGTTGATACGAGCTAAGTCAGAAGTTAATACTGTTGGGTTAGAAGTTAAGACTGCCAGGCTTAAGAATTTAGTACTGCTAGTAGAAGTTAGTACTGCTAGCAGAAGTTAATACTGCTAGCGTATTGTTAGTACTGTTAGTGTATTAATAATACTGCTAGAAGTCTGTTATGATGTTGGTGTGCGTGAGGTGCACGTGTGTGGTTCTAAACCAGACACGTAAGGTGCACGTGTTATTTCCACCAACTGGTAAACAGATTTAAATAGTGCAGTTCCCGCCAAAGACTTCTACTTCACACATCCTCCTTCTTAGCCTATAAATACCTTTACTAGTTCATTTCTTGCATTCATCTTGAAATTGTAACTGTGTGAAAACACATTTTCTCTCTCTTAATTCTGTTGTAACCGTTTGGTTGAGTTTTACCATTAATGAACCATTTTGAGCTCTGTTTCTTTGTGTACGAGTTCTAAGTGTTTTCATTGCCGTTGATCTGTAAATTGTTTAACGAAAGGACGTTATCCAGTTTGCTACGTATCAGTCGTTTAAAGAGTAGGTAAAAGAATAAAAAAAGAAGACAAAGTAGACTAATGATTTTAGCAGTGGGATTAAACGGGTTGGTTTTAGGTTGCGTTTGCGGCGTTGCTCCGGTGAGTCTATGACTGACTGGTTTAGATCTGATGATGTGAACGGTGGTGATTGGTGGTGGAGTGGTGGCGGTGATTGGGGGGTTTTTAGGGAATATTTGAGGAGAAAGGGGAAGGGGAGAAAAATGGTGTGTTTGTTTATAAGTTTTAAGAGAGTGATGTGTAATAAATCTATAGTGGCAATGTGTGGACAAAATGATGTGGCAAAAAATATGACATGGCATGTCCAACTGGGTTTCTCAACCGGTTACCTGTGCTCTAAGTAAACGGCTACACACAATAGTTGAAATTTGAAAGTTAAATAATTTTTTAGCAAAAAAAAAAGTTGACTACACAACTTTATAGAAAGTGATAAGTTGGTTGTATTTTTTCCCCCTTTAAAGACCTACTTTGTGAATATGACTCATGATTCATGAGCCATGTTTATTAAACACCAAACTAAAACAAAATCCCAACTAATAATTTGAATCAGAAAAGATAAAAGGTGCAAACCTCACACTAGTAGTAATGGCGATCGTAGCCTGTCATCTCAACTCAGGTTTCTCTCTCTAAAACTAAATCTTGTAATAAGAAGATTGTGGTCACAACAATAAATAGCCCACAAAAATCAATTAAAAAAAGCACTCATACACACAAACATATGCAAATCATTCGGTTGAGTAAACGTCTGAATCTCTCATTTTTGGTTAGGGGGACGCGTCCCATGGGGACGGGTAATGGCCTATGGGTAATGGGAGGGGATGCGTTTCATGAGGCGACTTCCCAAATGCATGATCTTCCATTACTACTAGCCTTACGCCGGCAACCTCAAAGACCAAGCTTTTTGCATGAATCATCATTGAGAGGAATGACTTTCGTTAAACTTTTTAAACTTTAAAAGATTGTTCATGCCACTAGTTTTTGACAAAAATAAATTGTGCCAAAATAAATTCCCATATAGTTTTTGACAATGACATGTATAGTTAGGTTGTGTTTTGTTCCGCAAAAACTAAGCACCACTTCAAAAATTTGCAGAACATGAGACCGATCGTAATGGCAGCCGAATGCTCGGTCGGTCTTCCATTGTCGACCGTGTCTCCCCTTACGGATGCCGTGTTGGGCCGCCTCCCTCCTTGAAATGAATTGAATGGTCGCTCGGCCAACCATACAAATTGAAAGTGTTTGTGTGTGTGTTTTTGATGGAAAACGAAATAAACTAAAAGAACGTTCTAGCATATTAAGATTAGTATTAGTATTAGGTTTACTCATATTCGATTCGATTCAACATATTGGATTCGATTTATCATACTCGATTCATTGAATTCTAACCATCTGGTAAGTTATTGTATTAGGTTTCTCCTAATTCTAACTCCACATCATCTATCCCTGTATTCTATTGTCTAAAATAAAGGTTACTGTTCATCATCGTACTATTCACGACACTGTTTATGAAAAAAAAACTTTTTTTAAAGAGATCATGACCGATAATACCGCACTTTTGCAAGCCCTACAAGCGATTCAACAACAATTGCAGCAACAATCACAACAACGGATGAAACAAAAGGCTTAAATCTTAGATGCCCTAGAAATTCTAAACTTTCGAGTGAGGAAAAAAAATCAGCTTTTACATAAGAAAAAAGTAATTGGATTTCCAACACATCAGTCGTGTGCCCCCCTC
This sequence comes from Tanacetum coccineum, assembly GCA_026074375.1. Taxonomy (NCBI): domain Eukaryota; kingdom Viridiplantae; phylum Streptophyta; class Magnoliopsida; order Asterales; family Asteraceae; genus Tanacetum; species Tanacetum coccineum. The sequence continues at coordinate 13,599 of BQNB010021362.1, read as the reverse complement.
TTCACAATTCCTTTGACACGCATGATCTCATTAGAGTTGTTCCAACTTATCATCAAGATGAAGATGACCAAGACGCACAACATCACACAATCCAAGACGATAACCCAACTATCACCAAACTGATACACGTTGAGTATTCACCCAATGATATCGCTAAAACAGAAACGCCCATGGTAACTGAAGAAGATGAAAAGCTAATGGTTCTAACCTCGACAAAGGTACATTAGCTGCCACTAGATAACAAGAGCATCGACTCCGAGAAGGTAATGAACATTCTATCTTCCACGAAGGAGAATCAACACCAAATAGTTTCGGTACACCGAGATAGCCTGATGAATTTGTCACGACATTATACAAGCCACTATTCCATGGTGCAAGTCGAGATAAAAGGCCTAAGCGAGTTAAACTTCAAAACCCGATCATGACTTATATTGAATGAGGTCAAAAGTCATTATTTTGTAAAAAGAGCATTTGGTAAAGGTGGTCTAATAATGACGGATACAAGAAAAGATCGACACTTAGGCACCCATAATAAGTTTAGAAACAGAGAGAAGAAGAAACACATCTGGTCTACAACGATTCCTCTTGATGAACTCGAGGTCGAGTTCTTTTCAAAAAGGAGAGAATGATGGAGAACGAAATAAACTAAAAGAACGTCCTAGCATATTAAGATTAGTATTAGTATTGATTTAGGTTTTGTCTCTATATTTATGCATTATCTTTTAATTTAGATTTATCGATTAGGAATATTTAGGAATTTATCCACTTATAGTTGTTTTAGGATTCTTAGGTCTATATAAACCAAATTCCAGCATATTTTAATTCATTCAATCAATTATCAATATTATTCAAACTTCTTTTATACGTGTTTTAACGTGTTAAACTTCTGTTCCTACGTGAACCAGAAACCAACTTAGGTTTCTTGGCCTTTGCCATTAGCCTGTTCATTAGCGTTGGTTGTGAACGAATATATCTTCCGTTGTCCTACATCAGTTTTTTTAAATTTATATTTATAAGGTATGTTTTTTTGTTATGAGTGCGATCGTCTTACTACAAACATTTATATGTTTGGCCTAAAGAGAGAGAAGTGAGTTCACGCTCACATTTGGCCAAAACCAACAACAATTGAAGAACACTGTTCTTCCCCAAACATAAAATGATTCTCCAAACAAAACCAACAAACTTAACTACTTTAAACCTCATTTCAACTTCCTTAAACCCTAAACCCATCAACCATCTTCCCGCCAAAATCACAACAGTTAACTTACCTCTTCACAAACCCCACCATAAACCCTTAAAACCCATCAAAACCCACAAACCAAAACCCATAACCACTACCCCATCCCATATCTTACGCCTACTCGACACGCTCCGTTTTCCCGTACCCGATGCCGTTTACATTTCACTTATAAAAGAATGCACTATTCAAATGAATCAGTTTTAGTACATACCCACATGATGAAATCGCGTAAAAAGCGTCTGTCGTTGAGTTTGGTTAACAGGGTTTTGATTATGTTTGTCTCGTGTGGGAATTTGGAAAATGCGCGTAAAGTGTTTGATGAAATGTCTAAAAGGGATTTTAATTCGTGGGCAATTATGATTGCGGGTTATGCTGATAATGGCGAGTATGAAGAAGTGATTAGGCTGTTTGTAAATGATAAGTTTCGGTATATAATGTATAGTTGTGGGAGTTTTCCGGTTAGTTGGATTATGGTGTGTGTGCTTAAGGCGTGTGGCGAGACGATGAATGTGGAGCTTGGGGAGCAAGTTCATGGGTGGTTGATGAAGTCGGGGTATTCGGATGATTTGTTTGTAGGGAGTTCGTTGATTAGTTTTTATGGGAAGATTGGGTGTTTTGAAGATGGGGATATGGTTTTTGATCAGATTGGTTCAATGGGGAAATGTCGTGGTGTGGACGGCTAGGATTATTAATAATTGTAAGGAGGAACGGTTTCGTGAGGTTTTTGAGGTTTTTAATGAAATGGGGAAAGTGGGTGTTAGGAAGAATAGCTTTACGTTGTCTAGTGTACTTAGTGCTTGTTCTAAGATAAGTGACGATGGAAACTGTGGTGAACAGGTTCATGCTAATGCAATTAAGTTAGGATTGGCTTCAAAGAGTTATGTACAGTGTGGGTTGGTTAATATGTATGGGAAGTTCGGCTTGATGAATGATGCGAAAAGGGTTTTTGATATGAATGAAAGTAGGAGGAATCGTGCGTGTTGGAATGCTATGCTGACTAGTTTGGTACAAAACGGGTGCCTTGTTGAAGCCATTAAATTCCTTTATCAGATGAGGGCGGCTGGTGTGCAGCCTCAGGAATTGTGGCTGAATAAGTTAAGGTCGTTGTGCGGGAGTGAAGTTATAGAAATCAAATAGCCAGTGAGGTGGTTAGGCTCATTGCTTTGTTGTGACTTGTGACTTTTGAACCACCCTTTCGTAGCTTAAAATGCAAAGTATCAATACCTATTTCCGTTAGATGGAATGGCAGAAAGGTCAACTATCTCAACTCCAATGTGCTTAAAATTTGTGTACACACGTCATGTTCATGCCAAAACATAGATATAATCAAGCTGTATGTAAAGTTATGACTCTAAATCCTTTGTATGACTGTAGTGCAAGAACAAAAAGGCTCGCTTTCCAACCATACCACGATGCACCAAAGTCATTGTAATGTGTTATGTAAGGTGGCGGTGGAGCTATTAGTTGTAACCATCTTTATTAATTGATATCTCTTGCTCTTTTATTTAGTACAGTGGTTTATCTGAATTTATCCGGTCCTCGAGTCTTGACCTTCCAATCTTTAAAACCTTCTTTAACAATACCGGAAACATTGTTGATGGTGGTTAGTTTGCTGCCAGAACAATTGTGGGTTTTAAGCCAGCAACGAAGATGGTGATTGGTTGTTTGTCAGCAGTGGTTTATATGCCAACAGGTATGTATGTTTGGAGTTATTTCAATTTTATGAATTTATTTTTATTGCTAAATTATTAATTTAAAAGTAAATTTAAGGCTGTAAGGACAAAAAATATCTTTTGCACATTGGGGATTCAACAGAAGACAGAATCTTTTGCACTCGTGGATTTTTGCAGGGTAGTGCTATTTTTTGTTAAAACTCTTAAACTTTTAAAATGGACTTGGTTCAAAAGATTGTGTAACTAGTCTTTACTTAGTTTTTTCAACGGATATTTGGTCATAGGACTTGTTAAAAATTGTCAATTACATGGTTCAAATCTGTAAATTTTCGAAGTAAAAGAACAGTGGATGTGTTTTGATGTATCACATGAACAATTTATGTAAATATTTATTATTTTATAATATAAAAAAGGTTAAACAAACACTTATCTTCACTCAAATCTACAAGTCCTAGTCCTGCTATTCAACCCGTCTGTCGGGTTGAATGACCACTAGTGAATAATTTACATCTGTCAGTTGATCAAAATTATCACTGTTTTAGCTGACTTAGAAAAGTAGAATTTGTCAAGGAGAATAGAATTAGGAATGAAGTCACTGCAGACAATGACAATAAGAAAAGATTAGCATGTAATCAAACAACTAATAAGCAACAAACGGTTTATATATTATTGCAAGTTGGCTAATGATATACAACAAGACATGTTCATGTGTTTCCTTTGACTTTTTTTTCTCATCAACAACCCCCTGCTATCATAATATTAGGGTTAAAAAATATTGTGTGAAAAGAATCTTATGAAGAAATATTAATAGAAAAATTTGTAGATCTACTATCATAATATTAGGATTAAAGAAAATAAGATGGTCGGTGGAAGTAGCCCATACATACACTCACTTTGTATCAACTTGTGAATTAATTCCACCCTCTTTCTTCTTTTAGGTCCTTTTTGATTAACAAATAATGTCTTCGCTCAACGATCTTGCTCACTTAAAAATCCCCCTTGAAAATATACTATCCGCCACTAACAACTTTGATGATGAAAATATCGTCCGTGTAACTGGATTTTCGAAGGATTACATGGGACACCTCTTTTGGTCCGGTGAGTTGATTGATGTTGCTGCTCGGAGATTAAATAAAGAAAGGGAAGATGGAGAACAAGAGTTTTGGATGGAGATTTCCTTGCTCTCTAGTCTCAAGCATAAAAATTTGGCTCCCATTCTTGGGTTCTGTGATGAGAATGATGAGAAAATCATCATTAAGAAGCTTCAAGGCAGGGGAAGTCTCAGGAACTATATAGAAGACCCGTTGTTGTTGACATGGGTGAAAAGATTGATGATATGTGTTGGTCTTGCACATGCATTGAGCTACATTCATAATGATGAACCACGCGATTTTAGCGTAATACACCGGAACATTGACAGTTGCACAGTTTTATTAAATGATAACTGGGAGCCCATGTTATCTTATTTTGAACTTTCCATGAAGATAAAAGCATCTCAAAGGCACCATTCTTTCCAAACTGATAAAGTATGGAGTGCGAACGGGTACACAGACATTTATGTTCGGGTACCCATGGGTTATAGGTTTTTTCTCGCCCGTTGCCATCCCTACTTTCTTCTTTTAGGTCCTTTTGTAACCCAAACTCCCTTTTGTAGCTCACTTTTTTACTTGATTAACAAATAATGTCTTCGCTCAACGATCTTGCTCACTTAAAAATCCCCCTTGAAAATATACTATCAACTACCAACAACTTTGATGATGAAAATATCGTCCGTGTAACTGGATTTTCCAAGGATTACATGGGGCACCTCTTTTGGTCCGGTGAGTTGATTGTTGTTTGCTAGCGCTCGGCAGATAAAATAAAGAAAGGAGAAGATGGAGAAACAAGAGTTTTGGATGGAAGATTTTCCTTGCTCTCTAGTCTCAAGCAAAAAATTTGGCTCCTCAACTTGTGATCAGTGATGAGAATGATGAGAAAATCATCATTAAGAAGCTTCAAGGCAGGGGAAGTCTCAGGAACTATATAGAAGACCCGTTGTTGTTGACATGGGTGAAAAGATTGAAGATCTGTGTTGGTCTTGCGCATGCATTGAGCTACATTCATTATGATGAACCACGCGATTTTAGCATAATACACCGGAACATTGACAGTTGCACAGTTTTATTAAATGATAACTGGGAGCCCATGTTATCTTATTTTGAACTTTCCATGAAGATTAAAGCATCTCAAAGGCACCATTCTTTCCAAACTGATAAAGTATGGAGTGCGAACGGGTACACAGACCCAATATATATAAAGACTAAATGTGTGAACCACAAGTCGGATATGTACTCCTTGGGGATAGTATTGTTTGAAGTACTGTGTTGCAGGAAATCAGTAAGTGATAAACAATATAATAAGTATTTGGCTCCGTTTTTGCTCAAAAGAGAAAAAGAGTATCTGGCTCCGCTTGCCATCTTTCATTATAGAGAGAAAACACTATATGATATAATTGATCGAGATCTATGGAAACAAATGGATCCACAATCATTCAGCATTTTTGCGGAAACAGCATATGATTGCTTGAATGAAGAACGATCCCGACGCCCAGATATAGGTGAGGTTGTCACAAGACTTGAGAAAGCTTTGGAACTTCAATTGCCACCTGAAAACAGGCCTGTAATACCTTTTTCTCTCTTTCATGGTTCTGTCATAACAATGCGTACTGAATAAGTTTGTTGCTAATAAGTGTATTTTATTGCAATTGATGTTAAAGGATATGGATGAACCCCAAGGTAAGGTAGCAGGGGATCGAAGTTTCCGGAGTACGGTATGCACTATCTAGTACTCCTAATCCTAACATTTGGTTTTTTTTTTCCCGGGTACATATATGTTATCCATGATTGTTTATGTTACAGTTATTTGTTTAAGCCACATTCTACAGATTTATAATTTTACTAAATGCAAATATGAATGAAACTTTTATTTCTAGATTAATATAACTTTAAAGAAACAAGAAACACTTGGGCAGAATACTAGGGAACTTTGAAAGCTAACATGTATAAGTTTTTAAATGGGTAAAACGGAAATCATAACACTTTTTAAATGGCAACTCTTCAACTTTAGTGTTTTGGAAGTCATGGTTTTTGTTTTCCATCTTTGATCGATAATTAAAATGATATTTGTCAAATGACAGTTTCGACACCTTAAAATAGAATTAGAAGCTATAAAATCAGCAACCAACAAGTTTGATGATGCCCATTGCATCGGAAAAGGAGGATTTGGGAAAGTTTACAAGGGAGAACTCGTCCATTCGAAGGGCCGGTCAGTTGTTGCTCTAAAGCGTCTGGATCGTGCATTTGGCCAAGGGGATCCTGAGTTTTGGAAAGAGATCATTATGCTTTCTCTGTACAGGCATGACAACATTGTCTCTCTCTTAGGGTTTTGTGATGATTGTGGCGAGAAGATCCTTGTATACGAGTATGCATCAAAAAGAAGCCTCGACTTGTATCTTAATGACAAAGATCTGACGTGGGTACAACGACTTGAGATATGCATTGGGGCGGCTCGAGGGCTTGCTTACCTTCATAATCCTGGTCGGACCCAACAAAGAGTCTTGCATCGCGATATTAAAAGTTCCAATATCTTATTAGACGAAAACTGGAATGCAAGGATAGCAGACTTGGGTCTATCTAAGTTTGGACCCGCAAACCAAAAATACACTTTTCTTGTCTCCAATGCTGTAGGGACAATCGGGTATTGTGATCCATCATACGTAGAGACAGGTTTACTAACTAAAGAGTCAGATGTCTACTCCTTCGGGGTAGTGTTGTTTGAACTGTTGTGTGGGAGGTTGAGTATGGGCAACAACAGGGATGAGCGCCAACCTTTGACCGAATTGGTCCGTAAATGCTACAAACAAAATACCATGGATGAAATCATTTATGGTAATATTAAGGATGAAATAAATCCTCATTCTTTGAAGGCGTTTACAACAATTGCTTATCAGTGTTTGATGAGAGAACAAGAACAACGTCCATTAATGACTAAGGTGGTGAAAGTACTTGAAAGTGCACTGCAATTGCAAGTTGTTTTTCTCTTTTCTACTTTTTTTATATCATCGTTCATGTTTAGTAGCATTAATTTTCATCGTCGTTGATGGTTTACATGGATGGTTTGTAATTCGTAAATTTCATATACAACAGTCTCTTAAGTAATATCCTTATTAGGATATTAAGAACCATGTGTACTTATAACATAATCTATGCCTCTTATTAGGTCTCTAATGTGCCACCGCCACCTAGCCTATCTCCTGCAGAACCGTCAGCCTCTATAAAAAAGGCCTTTTAGTCCTTCGACGTCAATGCAACAAAGGAATGTGGATTAGTTGAACCGCACAATCATGGGACAAAAGTAACACATTATATTTTGGTTAGTTTTATTAGTATGTATTAACTTTGTACTGTTACTTTGTAGTTCTCCTTCGGAGAGTTAGCATTAATTCAGCTGGTTCAGTTTCGAACCACACACCAAATGAGAACGATCGGTTACGTTTAAGAGGGCGCAGACCAAAAAAAGTTGGATCGCAGTTGATTTAACATTAACACCAACTAGCGTATAGCAATTTAATGTAGCTGTGTCTTTGCATCCTCTATTTCATAATGATTCATATGTTACGGTCCGTTTGATTTGAAGGTGGGTTTATGATTAGAATTTAGATTTGGATTAGAATTTAAAGTATGAGAGAAAAAAAAAGTGTTCAAATTGAACATGAGAGGGTAATGTTGAGGTTATTGTGACAGGGAGAAAAAAAGTGGGTCATGCTTGTAAGAATTTTATTATATTTTTATTCAAGAAGTGCACTCACACAAAATAAACATTACCTTTCATGTTCATTTTGAACATGAGAGGATCTTTATGCTTTAAAAATATATTAGGTATTAAAATATAAAGGCTATCAACCTTAAATAAAACAAAACCTAAAAACACATTAAAAAATAGAAAGATCCACAGGGGTAGTAAACAATATATGTCATAAATCTTACTAAACAACCCTCCTTTTACACATGCCTGTATATTATAAATATACACAATCAGTGACAAATCCACTGTCGTTTTGACAGTGGGTCACTTTGCTACAGTAACGGGCTCTCATTTTGGGCCAGCCCGATTTTGGTTTTTTTTTTAAATTGTTTTTTTTTGTTTTTTTTTAAATTTGTATGCACAAAGTAGGAGGAAAAAAAATATTACAAAAGTTCCGATTTATTCAGATAAAAAAAATACCCGCGGAAACATCTTCGATACCTAATAACTTTAAAACAATTGATATGGTCACAAACATACAACCCATTATATTAAAAAAAACTCATATAGTAAAAAAAAACAACACTTTAAACATGAGGCCCAATACATAAGCCATATAAAATTTTTTATTACTAATATACACATTTGTCGACAAACTAGCCTAAAATTCACATAAAATGTGGCCCAAAGTAAAAAAAATACAAAACGGTCCCTCAACTTTTAACTATTTACGATTTTCTTACAGAAAAAATCCCGTAAAAAAATTAACAAAAAAAACACGTCAAGTTTTTATTGTTCACAACTTTTTTACATTCATCGGCAAAAAAAAAAGATATCGAACCGTCCCAAAAAAAGAAAATATTCGGGAAAAAATTAACCCGTCCCAACGCAATTTTTTTTTTCCCGAATCATACAAAAAAAGGAAATATCCGGAAAAAAATTAGCCAAAAAAAAAACAACCCAAAAATAGCCTAAAATCTGGCCCAAAGTAAAAAAAAAAGAAAACGGACCCTCACCTTTAACTATTAACTATTTTCTTACACAAAAATTCCCGTAAAAAATATTACAAAACATTCCAAAAAAGAGAAAATATTCGGGAAAAAATTAGCCCGTCCCAACGCAATTTTTTTTTCCCCGAATCATACAAAAAAAGAAAATATTAAAAATTAGCCCCGCCATAACGCATCGCCCAAAAAAAAAACCCCCCGAAACGTAAAAAAAAATTATTCGGGAAAAAATTAGCCCCGCCGCAACGCGCGGGTTCTTTTGCTTGTTTGGTATAAATCCTAAAACTTAAATGTGAAAATCACAACCAAACAACTGATTTGAATTTAATAACCTCAAGCCCAAGCATACCTTCCTAAACCAAACGGGCTCTTAATTTCAAGTTATTGTACGCATTTACTTAAACTAGATGAATACCCGCGCAAAACACATATAGCGGCAAATAATTATACTCGTGAAATCTTGGTTTAGGTGTGACCCTTAATGCAACACTTACGGGTTAAAATTTGTAGTCATTGCGAGAAAAAAATTATTAAAATAACAAAAAATGATAAAAGTTTGAGAATTTCATGATTAAACAATATTTAAATATATTACTAATTTTAAGCTTTTCAGTAGGGGTGTTGATCGGTTCGGTTATCGGGTTATTCGATGTGTTCGGTTCGGTTAGTTCGGTTAATTTTTTTTGTCAACCCGAAAACCGAACCGAACCAAAAATCGTATTTGAATTCGGTTCGGTTTTCGGGTTGACCCGAATTATTTAAAAAAAATACATAGATATTAATTTAGTATATATATCAATTGAGGGTTGAAATGACAGCGTTTCCCCTCTTTAATATATATATTAATATGAGCCCAAAAGCTGGCCTAAAAACCAAAGAAAAATAAATAAATTTACAAAACGTACTCTCAAGTTTTAACTATTTACGACTTTTTATATAATAAACTTTATTAATCAAATATATGACATATATCTACCGATTCATTCAGACCAAAAAATACCCGCGGAAAGATCTACGGATTGCGAACAATACGAGCCCAATATTGTATAGCTTCTGACATACGCACGATTTTATAAAAAATGTTGAAGTTTAATATAAATAGAAAAAATAGAAAATTTACAAAATGTACCCTCAACTTTTAACTATTTACGACTTTTTTATATAATAAACTTTATTTATCAAATATATAACACATATCTACCGATTCATTCAGATAAAAAAGTACCCGTTGAAAGATCTTCGAATTGCAAACAAAACGAGCCCAATATTACAATGCTTCTGACATACGTACGATTTTATAAAAAATATTGAAATTTAATATACATATATACATTTAAAAAATATATATACTTTAAAAACACACCCTAAACTACCTAATAACTTTAAAATAAACGACCAAAGTCAGAAACGTACAATTCTATGAAAGTTTAAATTTTATAAGTACTCGTATATTTTTTTTGCCATTTACAGTCGGCTCAACATAGAAAAAAATAATTTATTTACAAAACGTAGCCTCACCTTTTAACTATTTATGATTTTTTTTATAATAACTTTATTTATCAAATATATAACACATATCTGCTGATTCATTCAGATTAAAAAATACCCGCAGAAAGATATTTGAATTGCGAACAAAACAAACAGATTTCACACCGTTTACGTTTATGAACTTTAATAAGTAAATACATTTAGTATATGATTGCAGGTACATGTCATACTATATAAATACGAATACCACATATTTTGTTAACCAAATAAGTAAAAAATAATATACTCGCCCCAACGACATATACTCATTCAAATTCCGTGGCTGTTAAAAAAATGCTCAGTGAAATAAAATACATGTGTTAAATACAAGTTAGCCGCACCATAACGCGCGGACACATTCCCACTCAATTCATTCGAAATCGATCCGCAAAAATTTACGCCCCGCCGCAACACGCGGACTATTTGGCTTGTTTAAAATCGTTGAAAAACATAATCGTTGAAAAAACAATGTTTGGGCTCATTTTGGGCTTTGGAACTGAAATTCTCTTCACTTGCTTAATTTATTTTTTTTGAAACGGCGAGTTAGTACAGTTACTAAGTTAGTTATTCAATTCCATAGTACTTACTCAGAAGGTAGTCCTTGCCAGCATCGAATAATAATTAGTGATTCGGTTCCATAATACATATCCAGAAGGTAGTCCATGCCAGCCTCGAATCGACGCATCTATGGGGCAGATCCCCATTGATTCCCACCTTGAAGGAAAACCTACACGGAGAGACTCGAACCTGAGACCTCTCACATGTGGTAACAACCTCCCCAAGGACACCTTTGGTGGCCAGCTGAGCTAGCCCAGTTAGTTATATGCTTAATTAGTTATATGCTTTAAGCTCTTGGCTTAGTCTACCATAAATATTCAAATAATCCCTTCTTAATCTTCAAAAATCTTCATATGGGTTGTGTTCTACCAACGAATATCCAGGAGCTTAAAGAAAGCACTAAGAAATAGATAATTGTTCCTTATAGGTTTGTAGAATTAGGGCCGTAAACGAATTCAAATTTCAATGAACATTTCATAAACCGTTCGGTAAAAAGTTTGTTTATTTATTAAAAGAAAGAACGCGAACAACATTTTATGTTTGTTTAGTTAAATGAACGAACATGAACAAAAGTCTTGCATGCTCATTTATGCTCGTGAACACCCAATTATTCATTCGTTTATGATCATATATATGTTTATATGTCCGTGTATCATATCTTTTTTTACATAGAAATTGCATTAGTTAGATAAAACAACACTAACATAATACTGTGAATATTTTTGTAAAGTTTATGTTTATTTGTCTACAATCATTTATATTCGTTCGTTTATGTTTGCTCTAGGTCTTAATGAATGAACATAAATGGACATTAACAACCTTATTTCTTAATAAACGAACATAAACAAGAAAATTCGACCGTTTAAGCGATCGTGTTCGTTTATTTTTTTGGCTAAAATTAAACGAATGAAATGAAAAGGCACCGTCCGTGTTCGTCCGATTCGTTTACAACCCTAATTAAATCAAACGAGTTTTGTAGATCTCATGAATCCCTCGCAATGTAGAAAAATAAGAGCTTCTAAAATAACTTAACTCATGAAGCATAAATAGACTTTACTCTAGTTTATTTGTAACTAGGTTTTTAACCCGCGCTCTGCTGCGAAGCGCTGGGTTTTACATCAATGAAACATGCTAACAATCCCGAATATGCCAAAAGTGCACCATATCCACGTACATCAGTATATATGCATATTGTGATTGTTGGGTTGAAAGATTTAGCATAGCTGGACAACTAAAAGTAGATACAAAGAACTCTAAAAGGCATAGTCATTGATTCCCCTTTTGATTCTACTTGCAGAGAGTTATTTTAGCCACACACATCTTCTGAAACCTTTTCTTCATTCGTGTTTACAGCGAGGGGTTTTCACATTTGTTGCTCGCCACAAACGGCTCCCCATCCGACATTATTTTAATTCTGTCTCCCCAGATTTGTTCTTTTAAAGAAATCACCTGTTGAAGTACCATTTAAGTTTAATTTTTAAGGTTTATCAAGCTGAATATAGATGAGAGGGTTCTGACCCGTTCCTTTTTTAGTGCAGCGACCCGTGTAACCCACGACTTTAATGTATAAATTTCTTTAATCAGTGGTCAATATATACATTTTTAATATGACAATTAGCTCACCAGAGTCGTTGGTAGCTTTTGAATAAATCCGATAGTGTCCGTTAGCAGAATCTCTTTCCATTCTTCATCTGCGGTATGCATAAATAACAAAGACTTGTGTTATCTAAAACAATAATAAAGTCAAAACATACGAAGAAACAAATGTAATAGTATGAAGTTCTCCTGAATAAATTACGAACCTGTATCCTCCTTGTGGTAGGATCAAGTGTCGCAAACAACCGATCCTCATCAAGAACATTAGCCCATGTCAACTGATTTAACAACGTACTTTTTCCGGCATTTGTGTATCCAACCTAAAGAATAGCAAAAATGGTGTCAACGGATTAGAAACAAAAAAATAAATTACTAAGCTAAAATTTCTTTATGTTCCTACCAGTGACACAACTGGCACAGGTACAGAAAGACGCTTTGTTCGGTATTGCTTTCTATGTTTCCGAACAGATTCCAGCTCTTTTTTAAGAACACCAATCTTTCAGATTTTATGCACAACAAATAAAGACTATCAAAAAAACCGTGTATATCACTATTGCAATCAAGGTTGCTTACTTGAGTGCGTAAAATACGCTTGTCAACTTCAAGTAGTTTCTCTCCCATACCTTTGGCTTCTCATCCTGATTGTCAAGATGCGTCAACATTTTTGTCAATCTTGGTAACTGGTACTCCATCTGTACCAATGCAACTTCAAAAGAAATACTTGTCAGTTCATGATAAATTTCAATCAAAACTATAACATCCGGCAATTTTAGGAATTTTAAATGACTATTTTACCTATTGACTTTTCGGGTCCAACTTGACTTTTCGACTTTTTGATATTTTATTGTCACACAAAAGCGATTACCGCGTAACCGGTAATTTTTCGGAACATATTTAAAGGAAATATATGTTATTCCTAAGTTGATTTATCACAAACGAGCCGCTAAATCACGCTTTCACGATTCGGACTCTAAAGCAAGTTGATGTAAAACGACATTCCGGACAACATTTTAGTTTTACCCGAGACTTGAAAACGAGCAGAAAAGGGCTAAAACGGCCTCGCAAAATTTTGGAGACCGCATACGACGCGTACCAATACGAAAATAATTAAATCATATTTAATTATCACTTTTTATTAAATAAAAATATTTAATAAATTAATTATCTTGTTATTCAAAAACGTTTGTTAAAAACGTAATTATTCAAGTTAAAATTC
>BQNB010021361.1:27284-64343 GCA_026074375.1 Tanacetum coccineum | reverse complement strand
TATGCAAGGGCTACTTGAAGAGGGTCACTAAAAACCAGTGGAAGCTTATGAGTCAATCTGTATAACAACAGACACACCCATACACCACAGTCTCCATATACGAAACCTTGATGTGGAACTTTCTCTTCAAACTTATACGTTATCTTATAATCACCAACTACTAACCCTTTCCTCTTTAACATATATGGTTATTAAACCTGTACGGAGGTGAAGCTCCGCTAAAGCCCAATGCGTGTCTGGTTCATTCAAAGGGAAATAAACCTATATTGAATCACAATAAATGAGGGAAACATAACATTAACTTAAATCTATGTAAACAGGCATACATTACATAACATAACTAACCTTCTCTACTTCAGTCCATGGCACACAGCCATTTTTTGCATTTGAAACATGAACAGGCATACCCCCGCCAATTATGGTAGGACAGAAATGTGGCCTAGCAATTTCCTAATCTACATTCGGTGTTCTATACATCCACATTAACTCCACCCACAGCTCTAGATGTTGTTAATAATACAAATCTATATGTTACTGGTATATATCATGTTTTTTGTTGATCCCAACTCAAGATTTATTCTTTAGCTTGTAAAGAGTTTGTTACCTTGAATAAATCCAAACTAACAATGGTAGAAACTTTGTGTGTATATTAAAGAGTATGTGGAATCTACTCTTCAATATCTAGAAGAATTATGAATGTAACAGTATATGTGAAAGAACAAAGATGTAACAAAAAGCTTCAATATTATTATGATCAATAATACGAGTACTCTGTCTAGTACTAGGGTTTACAACCTTGAAGCTATGAATCTCTAAATTGTATGAAAAACTGACTTCTATCTCTATACCCTAGGACCTCCTTTTATACACCAAGGAGTCCTACAAGGTTTACAATACATTCCTAACTTATCATGATCTTTTTTATAAATAAGTTATACATATCTTTTACAAAAATATCTTATACTTATCTGCGTAAGTATTCTTGTTCTTCAATCAATCTTTATCTCTTCTCTGATAAGTCATTGATCTTATCACTGTCAGCATAATCCTTTCAGCAGTTGTAATTACCCAGCAGTAGTAACTGAGCACAAGCAACATTAACTACTTAGAAGTTTACTCTAGCAGTACTAACTTACACTAGCAGTACTAACTTTTGTACTAGCAGTAGTAACTACTTAGTGTATTTTCTGTCTTAATATATACTAACAGTAGTAACTAGCAGTAGTAACTTTATACTAACAACATTAATATATACTAACAGTAGTAACTAGCAGTAGTAACTTTATACTACCACTACTAACTACTTAGCATAATTTTCATTAGTATCACCAACAGTACTAAGTCATACTTGACAGTACTGATATATACATGTGCAGTACTAACTTCAAGCAGCATCCAAAGTCTTTTAAACCTAACAATCCTCCCCTAAACTTGATGTTCATCTTCTGAATCTTCAAGTTTCTTTTAAAAGTCTTTACCATCATCAGGAGGATGCATTCAAACACTTCATTGACCTTTTTGTTGTTTAACTATAAGCTTGAGCAATTGATAACACATTTTATTCCAGTAGTCAGCTTGAAGTTTCTTGTTCAACATATTGGTGATTATTATTGGTGTGAGGGGATATCTTTTCTCAACTAACATAAAGATATGTAGATCCTTAAACCTTACAAAGTGTACTCCACAAGAATCAAACAACTTCCAAACAATAACTTTATATCCTTGTAGACTTCTCCATAATGCACTCTTTTTGTCAGGTTCAAATATTACTTTAAGATCACCCCACAACACTCTTTCATGATCATCCTCTGGCCTTGTATCTCCATCTTTAAATTTAACCAGCTTCCAGAGGGTTTCTAAATCTTCTCTATCAATATGTTGAAGCATCCTGATCATTGATGTATATCTTTTTGTGCTTCCATCAGCTCTTATCAACTGAAAATGTCCCATTATTCCTTCTCTAACAATCTTGTATTCAACAATCATTGGAGGTTTGGTGGCTAGATGTATAGAATCAATTGCTACCTCGTCATCTTTAACTATCTTCATATGCTTTTTCAGTTCAGCTTCATCATCTACTTCAACTTCTTTATGCTGATCAGTCTTGTGCTTCTTTGACATATTAGCTTCAAGATCATCCCCTGATCTCTTTGCACTACTATCTTGTGCAATTTCTTCCTTTTTAGAACTGCTTTCATCCTTCTTTCCTCTGCTTTCTTGAGCCTCTGAACCTATAGCCATAAAAGTATTTACCCTCTTCATTTCCTTGTCAAACAGCTTTTGAATTTCTTCATAGCTTTTTCCCTTTAGCTGATTGTGTTTGTATCTACCCATGTACTTAAGATAGGTAGACATTTGACTTCTCTTTTGTGCCTTGGTAGGAGGTCTGTTTCTCTTTTCTTGTTCTCTTAATGCAACAAAATGTTTTCTTCTCTTTTTCATGAATTCCATAAATAATTTTGCTTTTTCTTCATCTGTTAACTCCTCTCTTTCTCTTGTTTGAAGTCTCTCAGCCAGCAATCTATCAGCCTCCATCATAGCTTGTGTATTTTCCCATGATTCAATCAAAGCTATGTTGGCTTCTTCCTCCTTTTTCCTTGCAAGCCTCTCTTCTTCTAAAAGTTCAGCTTGTATTTCAGCATCCAATCTCTTGGCAAGCTCTTCATCAGCTGCCATTTGATATTTTCCTCTGAATTTCTCTGGTTTCTCAGGTTCTTGCATGAAGGCTTTTCCTTTGTCTTTGATTGTTGGTTGTACAGGAGGAACTATTAGCTTAGACACAGATACTTGCTCTTTTTGATCATGGAAGACAATTCTTTTTGCCTTTGGTCTTGTGACAGCAGCAGTAGTAACTGTTGTAGCAGCAGTAGTAATAGCCTTGTATTTTGCTGCCTTTATTTCAATCAAAGTCTGTGCCAAAGACAACTCATCTTTTGAAATTTGTGGAGTTGAAACAGCAGTAGTAACTGAAATTTTAGGAGCAGCACTAACTTTAACACGAGCAGTAGTATCTGCTTCACTAGCAGTAGTAACTACTTCAGCAGTAGAAACTTCCATTTCATCAACCTTTGTACTCTGCTCTTCTTTCTCACTAGCTTCCATATCCACAATCACCTTATCACCATCAAGAACTCCAACATCAAACATAAAATCTTCATCCTGCCTTTCTTGAGTCTTATTGATCAAAGTTACTTCAGCATTTGCATCAAGATTAGCAATTCTCCTCCCCTGTTTGGATGGATCCTCCTGATCGCCCAAACTATCTTTATCCTCAGAGGATTCAATTCTTCTTGCAGAACCAAATTTCCTTAATCTTTTGAACCCTGTAATTCTTGATTTCTTTCTCTTTTCCAACTTTTGGACCCTCTTCTTTAAATCATCAATTTCTTTTGCTTGAGCATCCTTTGCTTTCTGTAAATCAAGAACCTGTTTTTGTAAATTGGTACACAAAATCATCAATTTTGTTAGTTGCATTCTATCCTCACCATTGGGTTGTGGATCATTAGAAGGTGTAGGAATATTCTCCTCATGTTGTGTGTCATTTTGAGGAACTTCTTCTTCCTTTCTCTGTTTTCTCCTGGACTTCTGTTTCTTCTGGAGTTTGGAAGATGATAGTTGAGTAACAATGGGTGTTTGTTGAGAATCAGTAGGAATGTCTAAATCTACACCCTCTTATTGATTAGCTTGAACCATCATTGTTGCAAATAGGGGTGTTACTCTCCTAGAAAAATCTTTTCCTTCTCTCTTCAGGTTGGCAAAGATTTTCTTTGTATGTGAGGGATTAACATAAGTCTTTTTGTAATGTGACATATCACCAAGCTGTTGATTGATAAACACTTGTACAAATCATAGATACATTAGAAATTTAATCCCTCCCTCTAAGTTCTTTAACATAGCATCAAAAATATACTTGGACAGGTTAAATTTTTGGTTTGTGGCCAAGCATATAATCGCAAAGGCCATAGTGCTACTGAATTAGTTCCATGCAGTGGTCTTAGCACTAAGGCATTACGTAATGGTATGAATAAAAAATTCCATTGTGGAGAAAAGAAAGCTTTATAAAATGTAAGTTTCTAAGAAGGTTTTTCATACCCCATCCTTGTCAGTTCTTTAAAGATAGTAGCAGTTGGCAAACAATTAGTACCACCTGCATCTTCAAAGTGAAGATAACTTCTAATACTTGTCTCTGTGATGATCGCATTCTTCTTATCAACTAGGGCTTGTATCTGACGTTCTCCATTAACCGTCTTTACCTTTGTTGTTGCCCAGAACTGCTCAATGCAAGATGTGTAGATAGTAGGATTGACAGTTAAAGCATAATGTATTTGATTAGCATTTAGAAAATCAATAATTTCATGAAACCCATCACTTTTAGTAGGTTTTTCTAAGAATGCGACCATGTTGTGAGTCTCAACAAAGGTTAGGGTTGACATTGTTTTGTATTTTGATGATTAAAGATAAAATTGAGTTAGGGTTTACGTTTAGAGAGAGTTTGAATGATTGAAATCGAATAAAGAATCGAATGAAACCCTGAATCAAGATATTTATAAAATCACCCTCAACAACATTAACTTGAACTGGCAGCATTAAGTTAAACCTAACAGTATTAACTAACCCAACAGTAGTAAGTTATGCCTAGCAGCATAAACTAATACGGGCAGTAGTAAATTAAGCCTAACAGCATTAACTTAAGCTTAGCAGCATTAAGTTTAAACTGAGCAGCATTAACTTTAAGACACCAGCATTAACTTCAATTTCATTCCAAAAAGCATTTCCATCATCAAATGTAGTTCTCACAAACTCTCTTTTTGTTTTTAAGCTCACATTATCTCTCATTTCTTTTTCTCACAAATAGACTCTATCTGTTTTTGTATCACACATCTCTCTTTCTATTTTTCATTCTTACTAATTCTCTCAAGTTGTTTAGCTCACAAAATCACTCTGTCTGTTTTTATGATGCAAAATCAAGAGTATTTTCAGACAATTTTGTACACAATTCCATTAATTCCTTTAATTTTCATACTGTCCTCCCCACTTCTAAGTGTGTTAACTCTTGAGAGAGGTGGTTCATTAGACTGTTTAGATGCATCCTCAAACCTAATTTGAGCTTCTGCACCCCCCAATATGGTATCTTGGCACCTAGGACCACTACCTGAACCAGTTCCCTAAGGACTTGGCTCATCAATTGTTGCCATGGATTGGGTCTTATTTTATGTTACCACTGTCCTGCACTACTTCTAAGCTAGAAGTAGTAGTGGCAGCCCTTTCTATTCTGTCTTCCCACTCCTTAATGACGGTCTCATCTGCTACAAGTGAAAAGATCCACTAGACTGAGATATCTCAGTAGACTTATTGGCTTTCCTAGGTTTTTGAGTCTTTTTAGGTTAATGTTAAAGATGGAACAGTGATTGTTTACAAGGTTAAATAGTGAATCAGTTGTGAATGTATGTTGGGAATCAGTGGGATTTCCTAATCCTTCACCCACATCTGCTTAATATGCAACTTTTCCATTTATGACAACAACAGTAACTTAACAGCATAAACTATACCAGCAGTATTCATTATGCTTACTATTAGTAAGTTTAGACCAACAATATTAACTTAAAGTTCATCATAAGCTATTGTTCCTATCCATTTAAAGTATCATCTCTGCTACATATAGTTTACCTCTCCTCAAGCAATGCTTCAGAGGTTAAGCATTCCAATACTTGCAATTAGGTATTGAAATCTTCCAATATCAAAAGCTTTAGTGAGTAAATCTGCAACATTGTGATCTGTATGAATCTTGATCATCTGAATAAGCTTCTTCTCATTTGAATCCCTGATGAAATGATGTCTAATCTTAATGTGCTTAGTCCTTGAATGAAACACTGGATTCTTAACTATGCAGATTGTGCTTTCATTATTAATAAAAATCTTGGTATTCATGAAGTTATAGCCATAATCTAGCATTTGATTTTGAATCCATAATACTTGTCCATAACAACTAGCTGCTGCCACATACTCTGTTTCAGTAGTAGAATTAGCAACTATGGTTTGCTTCTTGCATTGCCATGAAATCAATCTTCTTCCAAGAAATTGACAACCTCCTATTGTGGATTTCCTGTCTAAACTAGCACTAGCATAGTCACTGTCAGTATAAGCCTCCAAGTCAAATGGTGAGTCCTTAGGATACCAAAGGCCTAATTTAGGTTGACCTTTCAAGTATCTAAAGATTCTTTTCACAGCATGAAGATGTGAATCTTTAGGTGAGACTTGAAATCTTGCACAAGCACATACAGTAAACATTATATCAGGTCTAGAAGTTGTTAGATATATCAATGATCCAATCATTGATCTATATAAGTGAACATCAACATCTTCAGCTTCTGCATCCTTGAGTAATGGCTTTGAAGTCTCCATGGGTGTGCTTGCTATTTTCACAGTTGTAAAACCAAATTTCTTCAAAATTTCATCCACATACTTGTCTTGACTAATGAAAATTACATCACCTTTCTGTGTCACTTGTAGCCCTAAGAAGAAAGTGAGCTCTCCCATAGAACTCATCTGAAACTTCTTATGCGTTATCTTTTCAAAATCAATGCACATCTCCTTCCTTGTAGACCAAAAGATGATATCATCAACATAGACTTGAACCAGCAAAGTATCATCTTTGACCCTTTTAATGAATCAAGTTTTATCTATCTAACCTCTGTGAAATCCATTGTCCAGTGGATAGGTAGATAGAGTCTCATACCAGGCTTTAGGAGCTTGATGTAGTCCATATAGTGCTTTTTCTACCTTATAGACTTTGTCAGGAAACTCTAGATCTTCAAACTCATGAGGTTGACAAACATAGACTTCTTCATTAATTTTGCCATACAGAAAAGCACTCTTCACATCCATCCGGTATACAATAAAATCTTTAAAAGAGGCAAAGGCTAAGAATAGTCTAATTGCTTCAATTCTTGCAACTGGAGCAAAAACCTCATCATAATCTATTCCTTCTTCTTGAGTGTGACCCTGTGCAACAAGCCTTGCCTTGTTTCTAATCGCAATTCCTCTTTCATCTTTCTTGTTTTTGTACACCTATTTTATTCCAATAGCCCTCTTGCCATATGGTAAATCCACCAATGTACAAACTTGTTATAATTTAAATTGTAGAAGCTCTTCTTGCATAGCCTCTATCCAGCTTGGATCTTTTAATGCTTGGATTACCTTCTTGGGCTCTTCCTGAGATAGGAAACAAGCAAACAGACAAATATGAAGGTCTTTATGAGTTTTTCCTTCATAAGTAGTACTAAGAAATCCTTGTTCATTTAACATTCTCCTTGTCTTAACACCAGATTGCACATCACCAATTACATTTCCAAGTGAATGATCTTTATTAATTCTTGTATTTAGAATAGAAGGAACTAGATATGTGGTATAAATGTTGCTCATATCCAATTCTGATTCATCTCTAAAGAAATCAGCATAAGAGGTTTCAGGTGGAGCAGTAGAAACTGTTAGACTAGCAGCATTAATATTTAGACTACCAGTATTATCATTTGTATTGGCAGTATTAATACTTGGCCTAGCAGTATTAACATCTAGAGAACTGCTTTCAGGTTTCTCTTGATTATCAATTTCACCTTCATCATCCATCTTTCCAGCATCACTAGAAGGTTATGATTCATCATTCTCTGAAGTAGGACCAAATAGTGAACCATCTTTCCATAGTGGCATCAAAATGCAGTCTTGGCTGGATCCTGTCTCCTTGTTAGAGTGACCTAAACCAACGCTTTCTTCTGTACCTGCAAAATCATTAGAGTTTATACCTGCAACAACTGGCATATAATTCATTGATTCTGTTAGAACATCAATATCAAACAACCACTTTGGTCATGCACCTGCAATAATAGGCTTATCCTCCAAGAATCTAACATGCAAGTTTTCTTCTACTTTCTTAGTTCTAATATTGTATACCCTAAAAGCCTTGGTATTTAATGAGTATCCAACAAAGAATCCATCATCAGACTTTCCATCAAACTTGCCTAAATGATCTAAGGTATTAAGAATGGTAACATAACACCCAAATGGTCTCATAAAGCTTAGTGCAGGTGTTCTACCTCTGAATAACTCATAAGGGGTTTTGTTATGAGGCTTGACTACTAATACTCTATTCTGCACATAGCAAGCAGTATTAACTGCTTCAGCCCAAAATGTAGTAGGTAACTTAGAGTCAGCTAACATAGTTCTAGCAGCCTCAATTAGTGTCCTATTTCTCCTCTCAACTACACCATTTTGCTGAGGAGTTCTAGCTACACTGAATTACCTTTTAATACCTTTCATTGCACAAAAATCATTCATAACACTATTCTTGAACTCTGTCTCATTGTCACATCTGATTATTTTAACTTTCTTATCAACTAGGTTTTCTATCTCTGTTATAAACTTCTTAAGAATGCCTGAAGTCTCATCCTTAGATGCTAAAAATAACACCCAAGTAAATCTTCTATAATCATCAATGACAACCAACCCATATTTCTTATGCATTAAGCTGCTGACAAAAGTAGGACCAAACAAATTCATATGCAGCATGAATAAAGGTTGAGAAATAGAGTTCTGAAACTTGGACTTACAAGATGATTTGTGTTGCTTTCCTTTAAGACAAGCAACACAAGTTTGGTCATTTTTAAAACGTTTTGTAGATAAACCTCTTGCAAGGTTATCCTTAACAAGTTTATTAATATTTTTAAAATTTATATAACCAAGCCTCTTATGCCATAGCAATGATTCATCAAGTGTGGCCTTTGCAACAAGACAAGTTAACTTCTTTTTAGGAACAATATTCCTTATATCAACACTGTACATGTTGTCCTTTCTAGGAACTTTAAGTAAAACCTGACTTTCATCACCTAACTTAAAGTCAGGAGACATAACAAAACATCAAGTGTTAGTAAAAAGAACACTATTCTTTTTATCACATATCTATGAGACACTAAAAAGGTTAAATTGTAGCTCCTTGACAAAGTACACATCCTCAAAATCAAGTTTACCAGTTTTAAGAGTTTATTTACCAGTAATTCTTCCTCCTTTTGCTCCTCCCCAAAGGTAACATATCCTCTATCAAATTCTTTGTAGTCTGAGAGATAGGACATGTTGCTTGTCATGTGCCTTGAGCATCCACAGTCAACATATCCTTGATCTTCATTTTGTGGATGACCCTGCACATTAAAATAAGGAAATTAGTTTCCTTTGGGGACCCAAGCCATCACTGACTTGGATCTGCCTCGTGCATCAACATAGTTATGTCTCTTTTAATGTAATTGATGCACTATCAAGTTTGGTAGGTCTCTAAACCCAACATGATGAGGCCTTAACAGCGTTCACCTGATTTTCCCTGATAGCATTAACTACTGCTGGACTTGGCCTAGCAGTATTTACTGCTTTTGGTCTAGCAGTCTTAACTGTTTTTGGCTTGACAGTATTAACTTTTCCCTTAGCAATATTAACTCTTTGATGAATACTTCTGTTAGTTAATGTTGTTTTCTTTTGAATGGGCCTTCTTAGAGTTGATGGTGCTATTTTAGTAAAGTGTGACATTGGTCTAGCACTATGAACTGTAGTTTTAGGGTGAGTAGTATTAACAGGCCTAACAGTATTAAGTGGTTTTAGGTTATTTTTAATTAAAATTGCTTTTGGAAACATGTTCCTTTGAGCACTAGGGTGAGTTTTTTTAGGAGAATAATTATAATTCACCCTTGAATAGTTATTCCCAAATACCACCCTTTCCCTTTGATGGTAATTGCAGTTTGCCTGCAAATGGTTAAAGCTTCCACAAACAAAACATGCTTTATTATACATCACAAAATCACTTCCTAGTTGTTTGGATTTAAGATTATTCCAGTTTCTTTGATTCCCCCTAGGTTTTTATGATCTGTACATTTCTGCATACTTAACTGATTTCCTAGCTGATTTTTCTTATTGTTTTAGAAATTCTTTCTTAGCAGGAAAAACAGTTTGCCTTTCTTTCTCTGACACCAACTCCTCAACCAATGAGGCATCAGGAGTTTTCTTAACCTCATTAGAGGTTTCTACACAGACACTCTTACTGGCCTTAGGTTCATTGCCTTCAAACTCAGGCTGTTGGAATTCCTCAAGACCAGAGTTGGACAAATCAATAGTTGGGGGTGTAAATAGGCTTGTAGGTGGAGGTGGAACAGTATTATAACTTTCAAACCCTATACCCTTCCTGCTGTTATTAGTTATTTGGCTCCCTATCAATTTGTCTAGACTCTTAGAAGCATTTTCAAATCTATCAATTTTAAGCTTATTGCTTTATTTCTCTTTCTTAAGTTTTTCTAATACACATTTAAGCACACTAATGTTAGAGTCTTTATATGTGATATCTCTTTTAAGAACAACAATTTGCTCACAAAACATAAACTCATTCTGCTTGTAGAAGACAAGTTGTTCTTCTACAGATGCTAAACCTCTTTTATATGTAGCTAGATCAAACTCAGATTTATTAAACTCTATTATTAAATTATCATATTATGTTTTAAGAGTTTCAAAGTTTTTAAGACAGGTATTAGAACAAGTTTTGTCATTATATACCTCTGAGTCTAAGAAAGCCATAAGAGCCATGTTGGTAGGGACTTCCTTTTATACCATAAAGCTCTAATCAAAGCCAGCCCCATCAATAGCCACCATTCCTTTAGAAGAAGTTTCTTCCACATTCACAGTTCTTTTTTAGTTGTCTTGATTCCTAGGTCTGCTTTCCTGGTTCCTAGGTCCTCTGCACTCCCTTGCAAAATGTCCCATCTTATGACAATTGAAACATTCTACCTTAGACTTGTCATAACCAGCTGTATCAATCCCATTGATAGTGATCTTTTTACCAGTTCTCTGATAATACCTTCTTGCTCTCATACTCAGTAATGCTAACTGCCACTTCAAATCCATTTCTTCAAGGTCATCTTCATGGATTTGTTCAAGGTCTTCATGTAGAAGTTGAGACCCGTTTGGATGATTGCCCAAAAATGCATAGACAGTGGCATCACTTAAGTTAGCAGTATTAACATGAGTGCTAGCAGTACTAATTGGTGTGCTGACAGTACTAACTTGAATATTAGCAGTATTAACTTCATTAGTGCTGCCAGGAGATGATAAAAAGGCCATATTCTGAGAGCCTGAGCTTGAGCTTGTGGTTATGGTTCTTTTAACCTCTTATTCAACAATTTTGAAATTATTGTAGAGATCATCAAAGCTCATTGTATCAAGATCTAGTTTATTCCTCCAGACCACAACATGAGTATTCCATTCAGAAGGCAGACTTCTCAAAATTTTTAAATTAAGATCTTCTTGAGAGATTTCACCCAAGATGGCCAACTAACTCACAATTTTCTGAAGCCTGTTAAAAATAGAGTCAAGTGACTTTGTACATGTAGCATTAAAGTTCTCATACATCTACTTCAGAAGTGTCTTTCGAGTCTTCTTTGTGGCACCATTACCACCAAATCTTGCATGTATTGCTGCAAACAAGGTCTTAGCATCCTTGTATTGATTGAATGTCAATAGATGTTCATTGGGAAGTGCCATCAGCAACATGCTTCTTGCTTTTACATCATTCTTCTTCTGGGCCTTCTCTTCAGTGGTAACTGGACCTGGTATTGTTGAAGTAGAAGTACCATCTGCATTTGCTGTTGTTCGAGCTACTGGTTTGAAAGAATTTACATTCTCTATGACATCCCATAGAGCATAGTCTTGAACTAGAGAGTATTGCTCTAATCTAAGTTTCCCCATCTCATAATCACCATGTTTGAGAAGGGGCAATTTTGCAGTAGTATTGGTTTGAGTAGTTTCAAGATCCATCTCTTCTTAATGAGTAAAGAGTCAGTTTCTTCTAGATCAAAGTTTCAGAACACAAGCTCTGATACCACTTGTTGATCCCAACTCAAGATCTATTCTTTAGCTTGTAAAGAGTTTGTTACCTTAGATAAATCCAAACTAACAATGGTAGAAACTTTATGTGTATATTAAAGAGTATGCGGAATCTACTCTTCAATATCTAGAAGAATTATGAATGTAACAGTATATGTGAAAGAACAATGATGTAACAAAAAGCTTTAATATTATTATGATCAATAATACAAGTACTCTGTCTAGTACTAGGGTTTACAACCTTGAAGCTATAAATCTCTAAATCGTATGAAAAATTAACTTCTATCTCTATACCCTAGGACCTTCTTTTATACACTAAGGAGTCCTACAAGGATTACAATACATTCCTAACTTATCATGATCTTTTCTATAAATAAGTTATACATATCTTTTACAATAATATCTCATACTTATCTTCGTAAGTATTCTTGTTCTCCAATCAATCTTTATCTCTTCTCTAATAAGTCTTTGATCTTATCTCTGTCAGCATAATCCTTCCAGCAGTTGTAATTACCCAGCAGTAGTAACTGAAGCAGCATTAACTACTTATAAGTTTACTCTAGCAGTACTAACTTACACTAGCAGTACTAACTTACACTAGCAGTACTAACTTTTGTACTAGCAGTAGTAACTACTTAGTATATTTTATGTCTTCATATCTGAGCAGTCTTAACTTCTACTAGCAGTAGTAACTTTATACTAACAACATTAATATATACTAACAGTAGTAACTAGCACCAGTACTAACTAAGCATAATTTTTATTAGTATCACCAACAGTACTAAGTCATACTTGACAATACAAATATATATCTGTGCAGTACTAACTTCAAGCAGCATCCAAAGTCTTTTAAACCCAACATTTTTCTAATATATTATATGAAATCGATAAATAACGTACACTGTCGGTAAACCACCCTCTTTTTTTTCTTCCAAACCTAAAAAGGCTAAACAGAATTGAAGATCAACAACAATGCCATACTGATCCCAAACTAATTTGAACAGTGGGGTAGAATGGCCGTCTTTAACCTTCTTCGTCAAAGATTTAATATAACAAGGCACGGTTACTTCGTAAAGGTTTCTCTTTTTGTGTCGCCTTAAATCCTGATAAACAATAATTAATGTCAGTTTTTATATGGCTGAGACAATCTTAAACAGTAATTATTTTATACCTCACAAAAAGGTAAAATCTCTTCAATGGTGTACTCTCTTGACTCTATATTTTCCAGCTCTTCATCAGCGACATCAGAATCATCATTGAGTTGTAATTGCA
Source organism: Tanacetum coccineum (assembly GCA_026074375.1). Taxonomy (NCBI): domain Eukaryota; kingdom Viridiplantae; phylum Streptophyta; class Magnoliopsida; order Asterales; family Asteraceae; genus Tanacetum; species Tanacetum coccineum. Next base: position 51,164 of record BQNB010021361.1, on the reverse strand, counting down.
AAAGTTAACTTGTAATTGTTCGCTTTTTTTCAGGACGTGGTGTTGTTGGTTGTTGCTGCTCATATGGTGATTGGAGAGCCGGACCGGGTTTCATCTTCCTTTCAACCAAACCCAACCCATGTTTCAACAATGGTGTATCAAGGCCAACAGTATTGTTTTCATCATCCATTACATCCGCGATACATTGATCCAGATTGACCTTTTTACTCTACAAAAAAAAAAATTATTACAATGTATTAAACAAAAAAATCAGTTCAATAATTTGAGAATTTCAATTTACCTTAAATGTACTTTCAATGACGATAGTTTCTACAACTGGGCTACTATCGGTAACTACTAGGGTATCTTTAACAGCAACATCCATTGTTTCATCCAATGGGATATGATCATCTTGATATAAAGTTACCTTGATCTCCTCGTTTAGATGATCTTCTTCAAAACCAATGGACATATCATCTAAACAAAATTTGCCATCTTAGTTATCCATGGGTTGTTTTCCATTTCAACATTATCCTATACAAAATAAAAGGTTATCAGTTAAAAAAAAATTTATTGACGGTGGATTACATGGTAATTGTATTAAAAAAATCTATAAAAATTGTTTAAAGTAAACTTACTTTTTAGTGTTCTCATCCGATTTTGCTTCAGCATTATCCTAAACAGATTTAAAAAATGTGAACTTTAAAATTTTACAATTTAATACAGGTTTCATAATAAACAATATTTAAATTAACTTACTTCAGTGCATCACCAAACGTTGCTATCCAGTTTATCTGGTTTAAGGCAAGATACATCGCGGAGTAAACATAACCTGTTCCATTGCCTTGACTTAATGTTGCAATGAACCTTGTGGCGATCTCTTGATTAATTAAAAGTTAATTTCATCTCCATTGGAATCATTTGGTTTCAGGGAAGCATCAAATGACTGGAAAATGTAAAAATTAATTAGGTTTCTCATTATTTTAATAATACCCTATATGTTCATAAAGGTTAATGAAAAGGAACATACGTTAGCAACTACGGTTTCTTTGGTACTAACAGTAGATGCTAGTGTTTGAACAATTTTTGTTCTCAACTCACCAACCCTTCCAACAAGATCGGGTCTCACATCTATAACTTATTTAAAAAGTGAATCAACATCCTCCAATAGCGTATTTGAATCAGTTGGACAGGTCGGGATATGATCATCTATGGCAACTGCTTGGTCTACATATTCAACAGCTTTAACTGATTGAATGAAAGGGACATCATCTCCTCTGATATATGAAAGACTACCAATAAGCCATGTTTCCTTTAACTCTATCTGTTGGTGTAAGCTCAAGGATTGGAATGGAATCCTATGATAAAATTATTTAACCACTACGATTAATATTTTAAATATAAACAATGACATTTTCATAAAAAAGGAAAAAGAAAACACTATCGGCCCAAACAACAGTTGATATTGTGTTTTATCAAACTTTCTAAAATTGGACCAAGCAAGAGCATGAGGGATGATGTCAGGTTGTTTGGTCCACCATTGAATGAAGTTGGGGTAAGTTTCCAAAATCCATATCTAAGAACAAACAAGTATGAATTACACAACCTTGCCTAGAATTTTCAAAACAAACTAATTATATAAATTTAGTACTAACCTTTAAGGCCCAAACAAAACCATTAAGGTTGTAGGTTGCCATCTTTTTGCCTGCTTGATTCTTCAACTTCAAATGCATCTCAACATGCTTTGGGACCACATTCAATGTCCTTTGATAAAAAAAATGTCCACATGTATTATCCCTATGGATATGCATCCCATGCATAAAAATCCTCTACTAGGGTCAATATATGAAGATGAACGTTTAAAAATTCCTCACGTCCGATAAATACAACCTCCTCTACTAGCAGTAAACAAACCCTTACAGCATCAATATCATCCAATTTAGCCCAATCATCATTTAATATTGCCATTAACTCTTTGCCCTTTACATTTTTTTAGCTTTTTTTCAGGATATACACGGTCACAAAAAGGGCTTTTCTCAGAATGTGTTTTAGATAAATGACCACATCTAAACCATGTAACTAAACAAAACTCATTCCGACCAAATTTAAGTTCATGACCACCAATCTTGAAAACCATAGGCGGGCAATCAATACTTGGTTGTGAAACATATACTTGGTGTTGAAGAACATAATTAATCAAGTGGTTATTATATGGGTTACTAGTAATATCTAACCATCTACCAAACACTGTATTCCTAAACATAATTTCACGGTTTTTGTAGGGTTGCAGCTTACCTTTAATCGTGGACATCAAGTGCATCTTCAACCTTAAACTGACTTTAGCATCAAATATCTCGAGGGGATTAACCATTTCCATTAGAATGTAATCTACAGGTTTGATTTTTATGTCAATTAATTTTTGATTTTGATCCTGGATTTGATTTTGATTCGTGTTAGGGTTAGGGTAGACTAAGAATGATTTTAGGATTTTGGAAAAAATGATTTTCGGGTTAAATACTGTTGGGTTGGATTATTGTACAGATTAAAAGTGATTTTGGAAAAATGATAAGTTGCATAATACAAGTCGCATAATAATAAATGTCTAATCAATCGTACTAATTACACTATGCATGGTACAAGTCGCATAAAATATACATAAAATAGGATTAATTTCAAATCAATATCAAATCACTTGTACCTAATTTACTATTCATTATTGTACAAGTCGCATAAAAACAAGACTAAGTTGTATAAAGTAAAAAAATATTTCATAAAGTAAAAAAAACAAAGTCGCATAATAATAATAAAAAGTCGCATAAAAAAATTGCTTGCAAAGTACTTACACATTTGTACTTGAAATAGTACACCAAATTAAGAAAAAAAGGGTATTTGGTCATTTTACACATGGTTGCATCAATCGCATCAGTCGCTTAGGTCAATTTGGGGGCAATTCAAGAATTTTCCCTAAAATAAATTATACGAATTTAAATAAAGTTATCACTTTTCATGTATTTAATAACTTTATAAATTATACTATATAACATTTGTCTAAGTGGGAGTTTGGAGCCGACACTGTTGCGAAGTAATCGGGTTGGAGGATCGGCTTGAGGGAGTGGGACAGTTTAGCTGCATCGTGGAGCCGCGGCTTGAGCCGAAAATGTTCACACGTCGAGCCGAGCCGTCGACTTGAAGGATTAAAAAAATATTTCTAGCACAATTCCCGCTATTTTTTGTGAGTGAGTTTGCCATTACTTGATTTTGTGGGTTGACCGTATGTTGTACACATGTTTTCCATTTTCAAATCCGAGGTATTATCCCCTTTTCATTTGTTTTATCTGCTATGGCAGACCACCTTTCAAATTACTACTAGTTCTTCGTTCATTTAACTTTACTATGACGGGTTGCTTGAAAATCTTGTAGCACTAAAACGGTACTACTTGATTAATGCTTTTTTGAAAATTTCTAAATGATTGTTGATAAATCAAGCGGAGATCACTACTTTTGAGATTTACAAACAGCCCAATCAAATATTCGGGTCAAAATATACTTTTTTTTATTAATTATATACATTATTTGCAGGGAGCCAAGAGGGTTTGGGTTTGTTCAGTTTCTAGAACCTGCTAATGCTGCAGAAGCAAAATATCAGATGGATGGTCAGGTTCTTCAGGGCTGACAGCTGACTGTTGTCTTTGCAGAGGAGAACCGCAAGAAGCCAACTGACATGCGGACAAGGGAACGCAGGTAAAACTACTCACTTTTTGATTTTGTCTTTTGAAATGTGACATGCGAATCAGATAATGTGAGTGTTTTACAAGGAAAGGTTATAGGAATATCATATGTGGAGCTGTTATATGGGCTTCACATTTTGGTTGGGTGTTTAAGTTACAGAAAAATTTAGATTTGTGCCGGTTGTAGGTGTTCATGAGGATTATACCACATGGAATAATAAGAATTACTATAACAAACAAAAAATGATTATTGCGTGGTTAGTAAAATGAAATCTGCTACTCGCAAAGTGATAATCAGAATCAGATGCCTTCATATAATTTCTCAAAACTTGTTAACTGAAGTATGGAAAAGTTATACGAGGATAATCAGCTTGCAAATGTAATATTAGTTACCCCCTTTGTATTGCATAAAATTTTAGTTATCTGATGCATTGAATATTCTACTGGATGCAGAGGCGGCAAGGTTTAATGATCGCAGGTCACCACCACCTCGTTATTCACGCTCACCGCCTCCACGCTACTCTCAGTCTCCTCCTCCACGCTATGCTCGATCACGATCCAATAGCCGTGAGTACTCTCCTCCCCCAAAGAGAAAGCAACATGTCAGGTATGTTTTACAACTAACTTTATCATATACCGAGTGTTACTCTGATGTATTTAAGCTTGTTTTACTTTATACTCTATTTACCTGTTTTATAGGTCTGTTTCACCTGGAGAAAAAAGGCGTAGTCGAGAAAGGTTGTACTCACGATCGCCTCCTCCTGCTAGAGGGCGTTCACCACCTCCAAGAAGTCCTGTTGTGGACAACAGGTCTCCGCCCTACAACGGGCCAAGGAGTCCAAGCCCTCTGCCACCAAGGGAACGTAGCCGCATTTCTGTAATTTCCAAAGTGTACTTCGGGGCAGGTTACTTCAAGCCCTCATATGCAAAATTACAGAAAACCTCCGAACCGAGACATTGTCCATCGTTTACTTAATCCTGTAACCAAGAAAAGGACATCTCAAATCTTTGCTTGATCCACCAATATTGTGGTCATCTTCTAAACGATCTCTCGTTCAATCGTGGTAAACCCTTATAGTTCTATTCGTCGGACCGCCTTTCTTTACTCTTCTGAGGAGATTGTCTCTGTGAGGCGTTCTCTATCTCTTCAATTCGACACCTTCTTCACTTGGCATCCATGTATCGCGTCTTCATTAAAAAAACGCAGGTTGATTCTTTGAATGAAGGAATGAACCAATGAAATGTTGTGATGCTTGATCCCTTTCGCAACTTGACACCACATGTAGAAACAGAAGCGGATTTCCACAGGTCTTGACAATCTCTCCAGGATCGTATTATGATCAAACAAGCATCATGAACATAAACATCATTCAAGAAATAAAAGAACAAAGAAGATGGGTTGAACCCTAATAATTCTGATATATAAATCGAATGGGTTGAATGTTGATTACAGATTTCCCCTAATCTATAATATAATAAAGATAACGGTGCGTAGCAAGGTGTTGTTGATGGGTTCTATTGAACCAACAGGCATGTCCCTCTATCAAAAGTAAAAGACACGACCTTTTCTAAATAACTAAATAACCGTATCTATCTGTCTATCCTAATAAGGTTTCGGGTCTGTGTTTGGGTTTGTTGGCCTGCGGCCCAAACCAGTAAAACACAGGTTTTATTTATTCTAAGTATTATACAAAGATTAATAGGATTATATTTTCCAACATGCTAAACCAAAAGTAACTCCTAGCAGAGCTACGGCTTAATTTGCCACAACAAAGCCCTTAAGTACAAAAACAAAAAACTGAAAAGTGCGTTGGATAGTAAAATGAAATCTCTACTTCCTAAAGGATAATCAAAACAGACTCCTTTCATATAATTGCTTGCACAACTTTAGTAACTGAAGAAAGGAAACATAATACCGAGGAAAAATCAGCTTGCAAAAGCAATATTATTTAACCCTCCCCCTTTGTATTGCGTAAAAGATTAGGTGCCAGAGCATCAAGGGATCCTAGCCGTAGCCCTATCCCGCGTGATTACTCTCCTAGCCCTTGAGAGCCTGTTTCATTATTTTGTTGCTCCTCATTTGGAGAACCTTATGCTTGTAGACAATGGTAATGTAGGTCTGTACTCTATGGCAATGTACTCTCTAAATGTTTTCTGTACTATTGTTTTGGTGTTAAGAATACTGAAGTTTAGAATTGTTTTCCAATGTTTAGCATAAGAATGAAATGATGGGATTAAATAGGCATCAATATCACACATACACAATCTATTATATCAACAACAAATTCAATAATACAATAATGCATAACATGTCATAAGGTAGGTTGCTTGCTATGGCTATGGCTGTAGGCCAACTTGGTGATGCCCTGTCTGTTGGCTCAAGAGGTTGGGCATCAGAGAAGGAAATGTAGCCAAGTGAGATTGTTTTCCTAAGCAACTCCTTTCCAAGCTGTGATGTCAGAAATGAAAATGTAGCACTTGGTAGTGGATCTCAATGTGAATAGGAGTTTTACCCTTTGCCTTGTGATGCCTCGTATAAGAGCCTCTATGTTTGAAGGATGGGTTCCTTTGGACATAGGCAGGGTGTTTGTAGGGGAAAATATAGCAAGGGAAGACGGTTTCTCCATGGTTGCCATTCCTAAGTCTCACTGACTTGAGTGTAGCAGACTAGATGAATGAGATGTTTGGATTAGTGTATCTTCTGTTTCTTGGATGTTTTTGTTGTCTGATAAACTAGGATTTTTGTATTTTTCAATGTAGTATTTAGGATTGGGAGATGTCCAATTCCTATGATAAGTTTTTGTAAACATCTCTAGTTGGTAATATAATTCACATTTTTACCACAAAAAAAAAACATGTCATGTGTTCTGGGAAACAATTTTGGTAATCTGATAATCAAGAAACAGGTCATCTATATAAGATGTACTTCGATCGTGCTTATTCAATGGTGCATTACGCATAAACCAATGAGGTAAATCAAGGTTAGCCAGAAACGCACGTCCAAATGCTACAAGATCTGCATCACCATTTTCAACTACACGGTTTGCTTCATCTCGATCATAGTACCCACCTGCTACCATAAACGTACCTTTAAACACTTTCCTCATTGCCGATAAACTGTGTCACCATCCGTTGCTCAATCACATGACAATAAGCGATTTCAAGTTGACTCGGCCATATAAATGCCGAGCGACTGAGGATCCGAGTCACCAGACTCATTGTAATTAATAAAAAGAGATGGTCTGATTCCAACTCTCTCAGGTCCTATCCCTTTTGAGTTTGCTTCCACGATATCTAGTGGAAAACAACAACGGTTTTTCAAACTTCCGCCATACATCTGTCCGGTCATTGACTTGATATTTCATTTACTGATCAACGTAGCCATTTGCTCCATGAATTTCGCCGCCGTCAAAATCTGCTTCTATGGCATTTTTGGCAGCCATTTAAAAATCATTGATGACACCGGGAATCTCGTCGATGGTTAGTATATGTGGCGGTGAATGCTGAGTATCTTCTCCAGAACCACCGATAACTGTTGCTTTCTAGTCGGCTTGTCTGTGCGATAAATTGGAGACCGGCGTGTTGTTCAAAACTCGCCCATGGAGCTGATTTTAGCTACAGAACTAATAGTAAGCAACGAAAGAATGTGGGTGTTATGTGCCTTTCAAGACACTGATTTTAGCTCTAGCATGACCTTGAGACACCTGGAGCTGCTCGGTGATGCCCAAATGTGCCATCAGTAGCCAAACATGAGTCCAAAACTCGCCCCCTTTCCTAAGCTATTGCTCTTGGTGAAATCCTCTGCAGTGAGTAACAGCATAAGCTAAGATATCGATCCATACTTGACTCATGACTTTCCACATCGTGGTGAAATCCTCTGCAGTGAGTAACAGTGCAGCATCGACATCCCTTCACTTAACTAGGCAACACTTCAAGAGAATCAACTTCCAGCAGCTTTAGACATGCTTCAACTTTTTCGCTAATAAGACCTTTTTCTTTGAAAAGACACATTGCTTCAGCCAGGTGTCGCGATACCTGATCATGCCAACCATATACTCATGAAACTGATTGTCAACAGGGTATGTCACGAGAAGATACATCAGATAGTAGTCTGATATGTGCTTGCTTTCCGTACGACATATATCAATATCAGAACCATGTTGATTATCAACATTGCTGATACTCCATAGAATAGCGCCACACTCATTATTTGTTGCGAAAAACTACCTTCATGAGTACATATCTTTTTCAGATTGGGGTGGACAACCATATACTTACGAAACCAATTGCAAATCAAAGATGTTATTTCCAAAACAATGAGGAGATTTAAGATACAAGTGGCTAGGAAACGAAACCCATGTTTGGAATACGTTATTAATAATCAAGCCAACAATATATATTAGCTACCAGAGTTTGCTAATATAAGAGTCGATGATTTCTTTTCATACACATTTCAACAAACACCTGGTGTGTGCTACATTATAAACAAAAGTCATATGGATGGATTAAAGAAACACAATAAATGTCTTCAATTAGATTACCATGACCAGTCTAAACAACCTGGTGTGAGTAAATGACCCTCATTCCCACGTAGGCGTAACATCGCACCATGTTGTGTTGTTGGAGTAGGGAGGCCTTGGAGCATACTTAAATCTGCTTCTTGTTGTATATCTTCATCACAAATTAGTCTTACACCACACTCCTTCACCTCAACATCTTCATTATTCTCTTCTAAGAAACTAAATGTAACAAAATTCTTTGATTCCTCCCATCCCCTTGTATACCTCGTATAATTCAACCATATCAAATATGAATCTTGGATTCCTATCACCTCTTTCTTCAAAAATTCCTCAAAGTGATCTTCTGGAGTGAGAGAAGCTCCATCAAAGTTGTTTACAGAGAATCCTTTAGATTTGTTTAAAGGCTTTTTGCACTTGAAAACAGCACAGGTTCCAAATCCCCTAAACTTATCATAACACCAATTTGATGGTAATTCAACCTTTACTTGATTTTCCCTACTTCTATTTGTAAACCACTCTGGAATGCTATTCCCGAAATATAATATATCTAAATAAAAATTGACATTGTCTTGCAAGAAGTATTCACATCTGCTAGTCTGCAAACCATAATACCCAAGGAAAGCAGAAAGCTGGTGAATAATGCCTTGGGTAGTTATAGATGAGTCAAGACACTGAGTCTTCGATATACACCCCTCGCTATCAATGGTAACATTCTTAAACAGCTTTGGACAATTGTGGAAATTATTGTACCTATTCCTGAATGAGTCTTTGGACACGTCTCTTAAGGAGGTGCAATCAGGTGCACTAATAGCAAATAAGCTAGGTGGAAGTTCGGGCAACACTTCCAGCTTCTTGCAACCAGAAACATTCAGGTCTTTAAGATGAGAAAGTTGACTCAAACTTCCAGGCAAGCTAGTAAAATTGTTCCCTATCAAGTTTAGAGACTCTAGCATATGTAAACCAACAATGCTCTCGGGCAATTCTAATAAATTGTTCCCTTGCAAGTTTAGATGTTCTAGACATGATAAGCCTCCAAGGCCATCAGGCACTTGTACTAAATTGCAGTAACTTAAATTCAGATACTTTAACATATGTAAACCTGCCAATGAAACTGATTTTGGGGGATGTTGTTGTTTACTTAGTAAACCAAAAGGAGCAGTGATTGAAGTCCACCATCTAGGTTGAATCCTCCCTTGGCCACCAAATGACAATGATTCAAGGTTTATCAGAGAGGATACAAAAGAAGGAACTTCTGTAATGGCAGTTCTGTCAGCATGAAGCTCCGTTAAGCTTTTGATGTTGCCCAAGTCTTCAGACAATTTGTCGACTTTTAAGCACCCCGAGAGAATCAGGACTTGAAGGGAATCCATTTCCACTTTGCTAGGAAAACTCCTAACCCGTGTGCAGTCTATCAGATTTAAGACAACAAGCTTCTTAAGCATTCCAATAGATGGGTGAAGTGTAGACAAATTCACACAACCTTCAAAATCTAGCTCTTCGAGATTTGTAATCTCTGAGAAGTCAGGGGTGGTTGTTAGGTTACAACAGTACCTTAGCTTCATTACTTTCAACCTTCTAAAGCACTGACATCCATAGAAAAAAAAAAGAAGATAAGTTCTCGGATCATTAGGTATCAAATAGGAAAACATGTGTGTACAAGGAAATACCTTAGGTGTTGTCCAAAAATGTTTTATGTTGCTGTAAGACAGGTCAATGGCCACAATGTTTTCTGGATAGAAATCTGAAGGTAAGTACTTGAAAGGGCATCCATGCCAATAAAACAAGCTTAGCTCATTGGACAAATAATACAAATTTCCTGAGAAGATCACATTGTGGCCCTTCAATTCAAGTTTCTGCTCAAATATGCTTTCCTCTTGATAGATTTTCAGGATCCGCAACTTTTTCATATGTGCAAAATCATTAGCATCTATGTGAACCTTTTGACTAAATTTCTCTAACGAAAGGACTAGAACTTCAACTGCTTCAGTTAATGCCACCTCGAAAAAACATAAACACAACTTAAATTAAAAACAGTGCCATATGCAATTGCTTATACTTAATATAAATGAAAAGATTCATATACCACTTTTTACCTTATTTTGACTAGATACATTGTAAACGTTGGATGAAATCAACAATCTTATCTGTTTCCCATGCATCATAGATTCTTCATGAACAATAGCCCTTGTCATTGCTTGAATCAAGTCATGCATTTGAAGTGACATGTTGCTAGAGATCGTGATTAATGACTTATCAACTAGAACTTGCATGTTCGTATCTGCAAAGAAGTTACAACCATCTAGAACGCTTGCTACAAAATCACTCTTTTCTCCAACGAATAAACATGCAATATCAAGTAAGATATTTTTCTGATACGGGTCTAGCCCATCGTAACTTAAACGAAGCACTCGTTGTATCTTTTCATTAGGATGTACTTTGAGCCTTTCCAGTTCACTTTCCCACTGACTCACAGTTTTGCCATATAAAAAACGACCCAAAACTTTGAGGGCGAGAGGGTGACCTTGCACATATTTCACAACTTTCTGAGAAACTTCTTCGAAGTCTGTAGAAGAAACTTTTTCTTTAAAGGCATAGGAACGGAAGAGCTCAAGTGATCGATCCTCATCTAGAAAGTCCATGTCATGGATTTCATCCACTCTATGTGATCTTAGCAGCTGTTTATCTTTAGCAGTGAAAATAATCAAACTTCCTGGGCAAAACCATGTATGTGAACCCGCTATAGCTTCTAACTGCTCATGATCATCCACGTCATCAAAAACAAGCAGGACCCGCTGACATGACATCCTTTGCTTTATAACCATAGCTCCTTCAGCAACACTTGATATCTTCAGATTTTCTGTTTTCATGATCTTTCCAATCATTTGCATTTGGACTTGAGTTGCGCCTTGTTGTTTTGAGACACCTTCACAAAAGCAACTTCCATCAAAGTGGACGTACATCAAGTTATAAATAGCCCTGGAAAGGGTCGTCTTTCCTATTCCGCTTATACCACAAATTCCAATCATGTTAACCTTATCTGACCCAACAAAGCGTGACAAATTTAATTTGTCAAAATGGAAATCTACGCCAACCAAGTTTTCACCAACATGCAAGGGCCCGTCACATAATATTTTGAGTATGTCTTTGGAGATGCAATTGATGAACTTGTACTCATACCTGTTTACCACAAAGACACAATAAGTAAGAGAAACTACATAGCGTCAAGCTTTAGTAGAACTACAAGACTAATTACACAAAAACAAGAAATTTACCCATTTGTCATGTCCTCGAGATCCCATCCAGATAAGTTAGCCGCCATGGATAAAGCTTCCTTCCAGTTGTCGACCTCTGGTCTATTTGAAAGTTGATGTTTGGCAAAAGCTTCAGCATAGCTCTCAGTTTGTTTCCTCACCACGTCAGGTTTAGCATCATAAAAGATAGTCTGAACCTCATATTTGGGACAATCAATCTGCTTGCACTCAAGTATTTTCACCAGTTCCTGTAGACACCATGATGAAGAAGCGTAATTTTTGGAGAATACAACTATGAGAAACCTCGATTCTTCAATGGCTTTGTAGAGATGAGGAGATATCTCTTCTCCTTTAGGCAGTTCTCTATCATCTCTAAAAGCATAAATCCCTTTTTGCTTGAAATCGTTGAACATATGATCCATGAAGTTTTTGCGAATATCATCACCTCTGAAACTTACAAAAACATCATATTTCCACCGATGAGGAATGGACGTAATAGCCATTGTCAATAATGAGATCGCGCTGTGCTCCCAAGTAAAGAAATGATCATCAGAAAGAGTAGGCATTATCAATAACAATTGGTTTCACTAAAAATGTGATTTTGCAATTTAGTTATTGGACTACAATAACATCTAAGGGCGAGATAGACAAGTAATTCCAACCCATTCAAACAAAAACGTATAAAGTATAAACCAATACATTTCTTCACTCGCTAGACCGTATAGACCCGGTGGGCCGACCCGACCCAACCCGGTTGACACGTGATCCGTTCGACCCAAATTTAAAATCTGATGTGTTTAACCCATGACCCATAACCCAAACTGACCCAACCCGACCCATTTGCCACCTCACGTTTCTAACTTGAATCAGATTTATATTATTACAGTATTATTATGTAAAAAATGGACAAAATCAAACATTTATGCATATCTTCCTTAGGCTAAATTAAAAGTTGTTGGGTTAATAATCTGTTCTAATGTTTTAGAATAATAACCACACAAGATGTTAAAAACATAGAACAACAAGTCATAAGGTTTTGGGTTAAGTTATCAAATAAATATATTGAAATGTTATAAAATGAGACAATAAAAAGTACTTAGATAATAGAAAGACTTACCGTTTATCAGTGGAGAAGAAAGCCTTTGGGATAGTGAAGTTTAGTTTGGTGAATGAATACTGAAGCAATCAAAGTTCATAGACTAAGGCAGTAAGTAATTGGTTGGTTGAAACTCAAGTCATTTATTTGCATTTCTGTCCCATAGCTTTAAATAATATCAAAGGTGTGGAAAAAATATTAACGTTTATCAAAACTTCATACAAATGTATTAAGCAGTAATAGTCATTTAAATAGATTAACATAGGGCCCACGCTTGATGACTTTCTAACGATTTAAATGTAAGAAAATGGTTCGGATCCGGTCTTACTAAAAAAACCCGACGAATTATAGCATTGTGGATCGACTCATCAATCCGAAGACTGAAGCAGACCGATACCGACCCCCGAACTAGACCGGACCATTTTCGGTCCGGCCCTTACTCTCCTAGTGTTTTGGACCAATTCGGTTTCGGTCCGTCCAGGTTTTTGGCCGGTCCCCGTCCATCCCGCGACCGTTAGCACCCCTATTTGTAGGCATCCTATAAAAAACTATTGTCTTGTAAACTTCCTTCTAATTACATTGACAATTATAACACAAAAATTATTTTACTCACATATTAAATGAAGATTACCAGGTAAAATGAACGAAACTTCAGTTCACTTGATAAACTTCAATAATCACTAGATGGTTCAATATGTGTAGCGTAGTACAATTTTATAATGTTGGATGGATAAGCCAAAAGATATGCACATAAATGTTTGGAGTGTAAAGTGGATTCTTTGATTAATGAAAAAATGATTTGAATTATTTTGTAAACTTTTATTTTGGTAGACAGTGAAACACATATTCATACCGTTAATTTCATTTGATTAAAAAGATAAGATTTAAGTTAAAAATAAATAAAGGAAACAAAAGTATAGATTAACTCAAAATTCACCAAAACTACTCTCTCATGATCTGTAGAGGTGACAAATCTTGCCGAAATTGAAGTTAATGGTTATTTTTTTGGCATTTTTGTACGCTTTTGTAAGTTTTAATATGTTTTTGTACGTTTTATATGTTTTCATCCCTTTTCATACTTTTTCGTACAAAAATGTATGAAACCCTACAAAAACGTACAAAAAGTATAAAAACGGGTAAAAAGGGATAAAAATGTGAAAACTCACATTTTTCGGGTCATTATACGTCAATAAACTCAAAACTATTTACTTTGAACCGTGACGTGTTTACTTTTATGTGTAACCGTTAAGTTAAATCGCGTAGACTGAAAAACAACTTCAAACGTAAACCGGCGATAAACAAATATAAGTTTACGTCACATATGTGTTATATGACTTTTACGCATATAATTTATAAGTCTACATATTTTATTTTATAAGTTTCACGTAACCTAGTAATTAACATATTTTGTGCATGCATGTAAATATATACTACCATCTTTCAAACAAATATTTACATTACATCTTCTAGAAGCAATAAGCAAAATTTAAAAAATGATATCCCTTCCCATTTTTTCCTAGTCGTCCACCTAAGCTCCCACACAAACTCATACCTACCAAAATAAGCACCCTATTATCCAACCTAACTCCTTTTTACCTCTCTTTAACCACCACTTACACCTTTACACCTTATTAACCAAATCTATTATCCGACCCTTACTTTACATCCCTTTATCTAGCCTATCCTAATAACCATAAGATGATAAAGCTAGTTGGATAATAGCATGCTAATCCTTTTTAGAGGATTACAATCTTATTTGATCACTTTCTGAGAGGTTTGTCCCCCAATCGGCTTAAAATGTCAAATAATGCGTTTTGGCATGTCCATAATTGTCAATACTTAATTTAAAGCAATTTGACTATAAAAGTGTCGTGTGAATATTCTAAGTTCATGTAAATGTGTTTATAAACTCAATAAAAATACTAGGAAACTTCGGGTCACGTTTTAAAATCACGAACAATGAGTGTTAAGGAAACCCGACACAAAACGAAGCAACCCGAAAGCCCATTGGATGCTAGAACCGGTCGAAACACATAGGGGACAAAAAGGCATTGTTTTAGGAACCATGTCTAGAAGGATTCCAAGCATATCTATACATTTGTCCTATTTTTCTCATTTCAAAACACACACAACAAAAATTATTTTCTCTCCCCTCCTCTCTTGCTTGTGTCCACACACAAAAATTCATAAATTTTCCAACTTTGATAAAAAAACATGAAGGTCTAAGCGTATCGGGTTGATTCTAGTAGGCGTGGGTTTATAAAAACAACGTTTAGGTTGTCATTTTCGTGTCGATCTCGTCTTCAAAACCCTCTTTTGTAAGTCACTTTATTCATAAATTCTTGTACTTTTGAATCTATAATGATGCATAGATGTTAGTTGTACGGTGCGTTTTCTAAAAATCAAACACAAAAAATGTATGAAACCCCTTATAGGGTGCGATTTGGGTTCGAACCAAAAAGTTGTACGGTGCGTTTTCTAAAAATCAAACACGAAAAAAAATTTAGAAAACTTTTTTAAAAAAATTTGTAGATTTTAAAAACTTTTTTAAAAAAATTCGCAGTTTTAAAAATCTAATTTTTTTGAAAAAGATTTAAATCTTTTTCGTATTTTTTAAAATGTAAAAAAAAATTTAAAAAAGTTTTGTAAAAAAAGTTCGAAATTTTTTATTTTTTTTTAAAATAATCAAACCAAAATCGTAGTTTTAAAAACTTTTTAAAATTTTTTTGTACTTTTTAAATACTAAGATTTTGAAAAATACAAAATTTTTACATTTTATTTTCAAAACTAAGATTGTAAAAGTACGAAATGTTTTTTAAAGTTTTGTAAAAAAATTTTTTAAAAACAAACAAAACTAATTTTTTTTAAAAAATAAGATTTTTGTAAAGTGCGATTTTTTTTAAGATTTTGTAAAAAAAAAATAAATTTTTTACAAATATTAATGTAAAAAAGTTTTTTTTTTAATTAAAAAACAAAAAAAACTTATTTTTTAAGAGAGAAGTGCAAAAATCATCCATATGACAGCAAAAAGACAACAATACCCCTCTATATAGTTGCACCGCTAAAAATTAGACCCTAGTTAATAATTAACGAGAAAAAAATTTGCACCGTTAGTCCAAGGGATGTATCGTGTCCTAAAACATTGACGGAGGGATGTGTTTTCGACAATTATTTAACGAGGGACGTGAGACGGTTTTTTGACAAACCACAAGGATAATTTTTGCACTTCTCTCCTTATTTTAATATTTAATGGTACTAAGTAGCTTATTAGCTAATTAATAAGCTAAACATACTTATTTTGAGCTTATGAGACTCACGGCCTAATAAGGCCCAACAAGTCGTGGCTTATTGTGGACGTTGTTGTGGTCCGGCTTATTTTCATTGTTTACGTTATAGCTTATTTTGGTATGTAAGAACTTATATAGCTTAACGGCTTCAAAGATAAGCCAAGGATAGCTTATTTGGGGCTTAATAGGTCACGGCCCGATAAGCTATGCCCAAGTCATGGCTTAGTTTTAGTCCATGAGCCTTGGCTATACTTTGTGGATTATTTGTTGGACTTATTTTCTAAATGGGCTTTAATATTAGGCCTAAATAGAGTTTTATAACTAGTAATAACATGTTGGACTACTATTGGGCCTTAAGGCCCAATAAGTGGAAACTAGTCATTTTAAACACTTAGAGCGGATTTTTGAAAACGATTTACACTCTTATAGTTAAGTTAGTCTTTTGGAGAAATGTATTTTGATAAATCATTACGAAAACGTAAGTTTTGATATTTGTCGGAAATTGCTTAAATTGGGAAAAGTATTTGGAAAATGAGGTTTAAAACATTGGAAAACGTTTTATAAACAAACGGGTCAAGCCAAAAATTTATAAAATATTGTACTTAGAATATTTTTCAAAATTTCTACTTTCTTAGAAATCCAACAAAAAGATGAAAATATATTATTATTTTAATAAACGACTAAAAGACGAAAAATATATTTTATAATTTTATAAATTATAAAACTTCTCCAAAATCATTTGATATAATTAAAACATGTCATTTTTTAAATTAATACAATTTAACAAGGTAATTAGAGTTACCGAATGATGTTATCGAAACATATTATTTGCGTCTATTATCTAAGTCTTGCTATTTTGCTTGTCTATTTCCTTATATACTGATAACGCCTAAATTATACATGTTTTCGGTGGCGTTATTTGTTTATATTTTATCATTCCTCGTGAACTTTCGATACGTAATAGCATGAAATATGTGCAGGTTCACTTGAAGACATCCCGAGCTCAAACACAACAAAGATCGAGTAATTATACACTTCGGAAAAACAACATACAAGAAAAGATAAAGAATCAAGCTAAAAGTGAAAATGTGCGGCGCACTTACCAATTGTGCGCCACATTTATCCTCAAAGTCAAGGAATTAAAGACTTAGTCACATTCAGCATTAACTCCATAAGTACGCCACACAATTTCTTTTGTGCGCCGCACAGACATAAATACTACTCCCTTAATACCCTAAGTACGCCGCATAAATTCTTTTGTGCGCTGCACTTCTCCAATAAACATTTAATTCCCCTCGCATTTAATCACCAAGTACGACGCACATTTTACTTTGTGCGCCGCACTTCGACCCTCACTCAACCTATAAATAGAGGACGAATTTCAATCCTTTTCATTCATCCCTTCATCCATTCTTCAACTAACAAGCGTATTCAACGTACTGGAACTGGTAATTAATGGCTCATACACAAAACGAAGCAACCCGAAAGTCCATTGGATGCTCGAACCGGTCGAAACACATAGGGGAAAAGAAGGCACTGTTTGTACTTACTTTTTGTTGACCTTCATAACCGATTAGCAAAATAAAAAGCCTTTATAAAATAATTAATACTTGATAAAAAATTAAGTTTGCTAAGTGACTTAATTATATCTTTTATAATACCTTTCAATTTCCTTTGTAACAGTTGTCAAATTCAAAAACTCCATTTACTATAATTAGTTATTAAAAATGTCAGACATAACATACTTGTTAATAATTTGGTATTAAAATGTCAAACATAACATATATGTTAATTATTCATTTGTATCAATTAAAATACTTACTAAGAATACTAATATTATGCCTAAATTATTTTAGGGGTATTATAATTCTTCCCCTCTAAAAGAGAATTTTGTCCGCGAAATTAAAGTTGAATCTTAAACGAATACGTAGCAAATCGCAAAAAGAAATGTGGATAGTCACTCCGCATCATTTCTTCATTTTTCCAAGTAGCATCACGCTCGGGTTGATTTTTCCAAAGAACTTTAACAATAGGAATGGTTTTCTTTCTCATGACTCGCTCTTGGCGATCTAAAATAGCCTCATGCTCCTCAACAAAAGATAAATCTTCGCGAATCTTATCAAACAGATATTGAACAACATGTAACGGATGATAGTTGTAACCTCTCAAAATAGATACATGAAACATCTTATGAACGCGAGCAATTGTGACGGTAATGCCAAACGATACGAAACATCGCCGACTCTATCTAAGATTTTGAACGGACGAATGAATTACGGACTTCATTTACTTTTTATACCAAAACCTCAAACACCCGTACACGGAGATACTTTAAGAAACACACGATCCTCGGGTTTAAATCCCAATGCTCTTTGATGACGATCGGCATAGCTCTTTTGTCATGACCGAGCTTCCTTAACCTGTCATGAAACCAATCAATCAAACACCAGATTATACCCGGGCGCATAACATAAAATGCGTTTGGGGCTTTCAGAACTCGGTTATATGACAAGCTCAAAATTTAATCATGGATACTCTGACCTCTATAAGTGTTCCTTGAATCTGCTATGGGACCTGCAAAGAGAAATCTAGCAAGAGTCCGTGGAATTCCTATCTACATTAATTGTTGATATGTCATATTTAATGCTTTATTATTTCAGGGGATTGTGTCAGACATTGTGAAATGCATCGGTGACAACAAAAAGCACATGAGAGAATGTACGTCTTGGGTTGCTTCTACTGATCTTGATAAGATGGTCAGTTTCTTTTATATCTTTCTTGTTGTTAAGTTTTTATTTTTTGTTTATTGACAGAATAATTTGGTATTTATTTATGTTTTTTGACAGAGATATAAATAAATCAAATGTAATTACCTATGACTCTTGGTATTCTTTTTAGGTTAATTATATTACTCCTTCTATGACTCCTATGACTGATGATAAACTTGGTGCGGATGGACGCACGGACCTTTTTGACTGGTTGTCCAAACAACTTGCAATCCAGTTGAGACCAAAGATCGGAATGTCTAACCAATTGTCCAAACAACTGGTGTGTAAAACCCCACATATATGTATATATATATTTATATTTTTCAACTAGTATAAGCTTATGTTTTCATTCGCTATATAGGTCATGAAAAATGTAAGCGATATTCAAGGACCCACGCTGGCAATTGTTCTTGAACGATTGAAGTCACATGGTGTATTTCCAGAAGTACATGACAAAACAAGAGTTAGCAGAACTGGGCCAACAGTGAAAACAACTTCAAAGATCGTTAAGTCTAACTGGTTGTCCAAACAACTTGCCATCCATGTATATCTGGAAGAACTCGGGATACACATAACCATTGTTCAATGGTATATTTGTGAACTTATTGACACCGAATCCAGTAAAAAGGTTTAAAAAAACACGTCTATTACACGGTTCTTGGAAAATAGTTCTCATTCTTAAATTATATGACTAAAAATAATTCTCATTCTTAAATTAAATGTATTAAGAGTGAGCAAATGCATATGACATATGTTAAATATACACACACATAACCATTGTTCAATATTTGTGAACTTATTGACACCGAATCCAGTAAAAAAGTTTTTTTTTTAAACCCGTGTATTACATGCCTTTTAAGCTAGTTCTTCTATAAAACACAGTTTTTGTCAACTATATAATAAAGTTTTTCTAAAAATAACTTTTATCATCGTGCTGCCGTGGATTTGTAAACACCAATATTTTGAAACCCGGTTCGACCCGGCCGGTTGAACCGGTCTCGGTCGAAAAAACGAGTCAAATTAACCGGGTTTCATATTTTCGAAACCCGATTAGACCCACCAGGTTTTGGAGCGACCCGGGTTAACCCGGTTTTCGAGACCCGGACAGGTTTCGGTTTCTTAGTGTTTTTTGATAAATAAAGCATGTTAACTGTATATATTTGCGACATAATTATATTTTTATGTGTTATATTTATTAATTAATAAATAGTTTTTATGCTCAATATTCTGAAATATTTCATGATTTATATATTTATTTTCATCCAATCATTGAAATTTTTTTAATTTTTTTTGTTATGGAAGACCGGATTAATCCGATTGTCGAACCGGTAACTCGACCGAATCGATTAGTAACTGGTTTTTAAAAAATGGGTAAAAACTCAACTGAAAAAGTCAAAACCCCCAAAAATAGTTTGAATCAATGTAACACTGCATTGACCAAACGTGCATGCTGGTATCTTGTCCAAAAATAAGAATAGATCATCATATCTCCCATATCACGGCGTATGATCTACACATATTAACCAACTACTAATTAATACTAAGCAGCTTATTAATAATTGTCTTGAACTTTGAAGACATACTTATTGTTACTGATTTGACCAAAATATGTAGTACGAATAAATTTACTCCATCCATGCAAGGTTCCATCTATACGTTGGTATTCATGCTTACACATGTAGGTATGGTTTTATTCTCACTTATACCTAGTCCTCTTTCTTTCTTTAACTCTGTAACTAATGACTAACCATTCATGTTTATAATAACTAAAACATGAGTTTTCAAAAATAACTTAGAGAACTGTTTAGCAAATTTTAAGGCCCATGCAATACGTAGTTTACTATTCGGTGGTGACTTTTAATTTATAACTTATATAGTAGTATGATTTTAGCATGGAATCAAGAATGAACAAATGTAAACTCATGCGTAACATCTGATCCTTATGCAAATATGACACAAGAATTACCTCTGAGCCGCACGAGACCCAATTCAAGAGAGAAAATGAAAAGAGCATTAACAGTAAATCAAACTCGAACACATATGGACATGAACATCATCATCATCGAACCCTAGAACCCACGTATATATGAACAAATGAACAAAACTTATGCCGTATTACGAACGAAAACCCGCGAGCAAACAAACTTGAACCTTTTAACCCAATCACGAGCTAGTAGAATTAAATTCCAAAAGAAATACAACTAAAAGCCTTGTGTGATAATATGACAACATTGTTTGAGTAATATTATTTTCAAAGTGGCTAGTTGGGATAAATTAGGAGATGTGTATTGGAAATATGACGTAACATAATTGTGTAAATGAGCTAGAGATAAAGGTGATTAAATAATCCAATCATGGATAAACTTTCGGTGGAATTTGATTGCTCCATTTGACCACTTATACGATTAAAATGAAAGCCTTTATTAGGTGATATTTAATTTTCCATACATAAACATTCATTTATTGTATATGATATCTTTAGCTTTATTGATAAAATGTCAACTATGTTTATGTCTTTATTTACTTATAACTAATCATCATAATTATAAGGGAACTTAAGCAGAAACACTTGAATATGACATTATGAGTGCAAGTCATATTGACTATTTCTCAAATATATACTCGTAAAACGGTTTGTACTTACTTTTTGTTGACCTTCATAACCGATTAGCAAAATAAAAAGCCTTTATAAAATAATTAATACTTGATCAAAAATTAAGTTTGCTAATTGACTTAATTATATCTTTTATGATACCTTTCAATTTCCTTTGTAACATTTGTCAAATTCAAAAACTCCATTTACTATAATTAGTTATTAAAAATATAAGACATAACATACTTGTTAATAATTTGGTATTAAAATGTCAAACATAACATATATGTTAATTATTCATTTGTATCAATTAAAATACTTACTAAGAATACTAATATTATGCCTAAATAATTTTAGGGGTATTATAATTCTTCCCCTCTAAAAGAGAATTTTGTTCGCGAAATTAAAGTTGAATCTTAAACGAATACGTAGCAAATCGCAAAAGGAAATGTGGATAGTCACTCCGCATCATTTCTTCATTTTTCCAAGTAGCATCACGCTCGGGTTGATTTTTCCAAAGAACTTTAACAATAGGAATGGTTTTCTTTCTCATGACTCGCTCTTGGCGATCTAAAATAGCCTCATGCTCCTCAACAAAAGATAAATCTTCGCGAATCTTATCAAACAGATATTGAACAACATGTAACGGATGATAGTTGTAACCTCTCAAAATAGATACATGAAACATCTTATGAACGCGAGCAATTGTGACGGTAATGCCAAACGATACGAAACATCGCCGACTCTATCTAAGATTTTGAACGGACGAATGAATTACGGACTTCATTTCCTTTTTATACCAAAACCTCAAACACCCCTACACGGAGATACTTTAAGAAACACACGATCCTCGGGTTTAAATCCCAACGCTCTTCGATGACGATCGGCATAGCTCTTTTGTCATGACCGAGCTTCCTTAACCTTTCATGAAAACAATTAATCAAACACCAGATTATACCCGGGCGCATAACATAAAATGCGTGAGTACACTCCCATTCGTAGCAAGAACTGGATGTTTGTTCACCATCTTTAATGCAACATTGATTTACGATTCCATTAATAAAAAATACTATACCCAGGGCCGGATAAATCCTAATTTCATCCCCAATCACAAAATTAAAGACAAACGCACCAAGACGTGGGCCTAACTTTCCAACCAACCATAGTCTCAAAAGTCAAAACCATCTAAAAGAGCATAACAGAAAGAAAAACCGAATAAATTATACCTGCACTTTAGAATAAATAATACGTGATCACGATTATCACTGACTCATAACATCTGATGTACGACCTCATCTTGCTCCAATCCATTATTGATATTCTTTCACACTACCGCTCAGATCCAAACATAAAAAAAAGTAAGAGAGAGAATGCAGTAATGATTATGTTTTCTTAAACTATGTGTTTTTTGTCGGGGGATAATTAATTTGGGACGGACGGAGGGAGTAACTAGTAATAACATGTTGGACTACTATTGGGCCATAAGGCCAAATAAGTGGAAACTAGTCATTTTAAACACTTAGAGCGGATCTTTGAAAACGATTTACACTTGTATAGTTAAGTTAGTCTTTTGGAGAAATGTATTTTGATAAATCGTTACGAAAACGTATGTTTTGATATTTGTCGGAAATTGCTTAAATTGGGAAAAGTATTTGGAAAATGAGGTTTAAAACATTGGAAAACGTTTTATAAACAAGCGGGTCATGCCGAAATTTCATAAAATATTGTACTTAGAATATTTTGCAAAATTTCTACTTTCTTAGAAATCCGACAAAAGACGAAAAATATATTATTATTTTAATAAACAACTAAAAGACGAAAAATATATTTTAAAACTTTATAAATTATAAAACTTCTCCAAAATTGTTTGATATAATTAAAACATGTCATTTTTAAATTAATACAATTTAACAAGGTAATTAGAGTTACCGGATGATGTTACCTAAACATATTTATTTGCGTCTATTATCTAAGTCTTGCTATTTTGCTTGTCTATTTCCTTTTATAAACTGATAACGCCTAAATTATACATATTTTCGGTGGTGTTATTTGTTTATATTTTATCATTCCTCGTGAACTTTCGATACGTAATAACATGAAATATGTGCATGTTCACTTGAAGACATCCCGAGCTCAAACACAACAAAGATCGAGTAATTATACACTTCGGAAAAACAACATACAAGAAAAGATAAAGAATCAGGCTAAAAGTGAAAATTTGCGGCGCACTTACCAATTGTGCGCCGCACTTATCCTCAAAGTCAAGGAATTAAAGACTTAGTCAAATTCAGCATTAACTCCATAAGTACGACGCACAATTTCTTTTGTGCGCCGCACTTATCCTCAAAGTCAAGGAATTAAAGACTTAGTCAAATTCAGCATTAACTCCATAAGTACGCAGCACAATTTCTTTTGTGCGCCGCACTTCCCATGTGACATTGAAGAGTAAATGAAGACATAAATACTACTCCCTTAATATCCTAAGTATGCCGCACAAATTCTTTTGTGCGCCACACTTCTCCAATAAACATTTAATTCCCCTCGCATTTAATCACCAAGTACGCCGCATATTTTACTTTGTGCGCCGCACTTCGACCCTCACTCAGCCTATAAATAGAGGATGAATTTCAATCCTTTTCATTCATCCCTTCATCCGTT
>BQNB010021361.1:0-22722 GCA_026074375.1 Tanacetum coccineum | reverse complement strand
AAGATCAGAATTGTCGATCTCCATGCCATTACCAGAAGGTATTTCAATAGAAGCAGGCGATACTTCTGTAGTACCTTAGCAGCTAAGAAGGGCTGGCATGACATCCGACAAGAATGCCTTGATATCAGAACCAACAAGTTTGTGTAACACACCAATAAGTTTAATGGTAGCAATTATAGTAGTAGCAGCAGCACTAGACTGTAAACCAATATCATTGCAGAAATCAAATACATCCTTCAGTTTCAAATGTGCAACCCCAAAATCGTCAATAGCAAATACCATCCACAACAGTCCCTCACTAAGAACCTTTGGGTTTTTGTGCTCTTTCATTATCTTGGACGTCTAAAAGCATTTCAGTGTAAACTAAACATTAATAAAGTAAATAAAAAACAATCGCCCAGGCTCATGAAAGGTTTATTAGTCAAACTTACTCTTTCAAATATAAAATATGTGCCCATCGCTTCAGAGAAAGTGGTTAGGCATTTTATGGCTTGAGCACGAGTCTTAATATCAACAACCCTTTCACAAATACCTGTCGCCAAGAAAAAATATTAACTCAGATGTATAAGAAATTCATAAAACAATGCTCTATCTTAATAACTCAGATTTAAAGCAAGTGAAAGATTTATAGTAAGCTTTATTACCTCCTATGCATAGTACAACACACTTCTTAGGGAACTTTGTTGTAGTTGAAGCTATATGGCTTACAACTTCAATGACTTGTGGCTCAACCTGTACATTTTTCTCACTCGAGCCAGGAATGTCAACTTCTTGGGGTGCTATAACTTGTTCATTGAATGAGGTAATTGCTGCAAGACAGAGAATCGTAAGTATCATTAGATGTGATCGACTGTAATACTAAATATTTTGATTTGATTCGGGAAAGAGTAATAGTAGATATTAACTCACATTTATATAAAAGTTGTAAAAACTAAACTGATTTAGACATAAAAAATGGTTATTGATTTTGAAGGATATTGACGTAATATCTAACTTTTTCAAGGATATGGATAAAATTGTTCATTTTCTTTCGGTTTTTATGCTTAGCTCAAAACATGAAAGTTGTAGACATCCCTTTTCTCGTTTAGTTTCTTTTGAATCACCAATAAAGAAGTTTGTATGAGAAAGTTATGACCAAAATACCACTAATAACTTTTTCTCGTTTACTCGATGTGGTATTTTGGCCATAATTTCATCATACGAACTTCTTTTCGCGTGATTCAAAAGCCACTAGATGAGAAAAGAGAGATATACAACTTTCATAATTTGAGCTAAGCGTAAAAACTGAAGGAACATGGAGTGATTTTTGAAAATACTCGAGGTTTGACCTCGCAAAGTCAAATCTCGTGATTTTTTGAAAAAATCGCAAACTTTTGAGAATTTTTATAGGTATTTCAGAACTTTTAAAAAAAATGGGTAGACTAACCATTTACTTGAATCACTTAACTATTTTGACAACGTTTTCATCTCTAACTTGATAATGACCTCTTATTTTAATCATTGCGATCAAAGAAGTTTGATTCTTATTTATGATATTAGGACGGAATATGTGATACCTTTGAAAGCAGGAGCACGGGTAATAGTATTGTGTTGAATGAGAGATCCTAGTCTGCTTTCAAGGGTGGTCATCTCAGCTGGCTGCAAGACATTATATTTTATTATGAAAGATAGATATAGATAGTGTTGGTACAAAACTTGTCGTGTTTGTGAAAGATTAACTTACGTCGACGACATCTTCAGGTTCAACTTCATCAGGAACTTGGAAGTTAGGCACCGCCTTGAGCCCAGGGGCGTCTTCATCATCCATTGTCCTGGTTGTGAGCAGATATTGATCAGGAACTTTAAAGGTACGAACTTCATTACGCCGAGGCGCAACTTCATCATCATCCACTGTCTTCCTGGTTGTGAGCACACGACAAATCTTGGTAACAAGCCTGGATAAAAAGCCAGCCATCGGAAATTTAGGGTTTTAGTAAAGATTATGGTTTTTTTTAATATTTTTGTGAGAATAGACGTGGTTTTTATAACCCTTTTTATAATACCCCAAAAATAATTTAGGCATAATATTTGTATTCTTAGTAAGTATTTTAATTGATACAAATCTCTACTCCTTTAAACAAAGATTTTGCTTTTTTTTCAACACCTTATTTTAGGAAATTCTGAAATTTGAAAGTATTTCGGGAAGTATTGAAAGTATTTCGAGAAGTATTGAAAGTATTTGAGGCAATATTGAAAGTTGAAAAAGGGGCTCCAAAGAAGCGAATCTCTACTCCTTATAAAGGAGATTTTGCTTTTTTTTCAACACATTATTTTAGGAAATTATGAAATTTGAAAGTATTTCGGGAAGTATTGAAAGTATTTCGAGAAGTATTGAAAGTATTTGAGGCAATATTGAAAGTTGAAAAGGGGCTCCAAAGAAGCGAGCCTATGTAATTTGCATGTTTTTTTTTTCGAAAATTCTGAAACTTCCAAGTATTTCCGAGTATTTGTGAAAATATTGAAACAATTTGGGGCAATTTGTGGAATGGTTAATGTATTTGCAGAAAGTATTTATGATTATTAGAGCTGTCAATGTTCAAATCATTCAAACCCATTGATTGATGAAGCGTACAACATACAATGATATTCACAGCTTGCATTCCATGATCATACCTAATATATTGCTGAAAACTCATAAATACTACACACACTTTATTTTTCTCTAAACCCTAACACACAAACTGACGCCACCATGATCTTATCATCGCCGTCATCTGCCGAATCCGCCACCATCTGTTGTTGGTTTAGGTGGTTTGAGGTACTTCCGGTTCGTGGTATTGGTTGTTGGTTTGGGTGGCGTTTGTATTTGGTGGATTTGGAGGCGGTATGGCTGTTTTTTTATGTTTGGATCTGAGCGGTTGTGTGAAAGAATATCAATAATGGATTGGAGCAAGATGAGGTCGTACATCAGATGTTATGAGTCAGTGATAATCGTGATTAGGTATTATTTATTCTAAAGTGCAGGTATAATTTATTCGGTTTTTCTTTCTGTTATGCTCAGTTCGACATAGAACAATTTCCAATTAAAGACAAAAGCGCTAGATCTCACCCGCACATTTCAAATCAATCCTACGGCTGATATGTTTTCTCATTTTATTTTTATTATTCACTTGAGGACATTTTTGTAATTTCATATATTTTACTAACAAACCTGTCTCCATTTCTCATTTACTCCACCACCCACCGGTTACAAAAAAACACACATACACACAGTAACCACCCACCCCCAAATTAACTCTCAAAGCAAACCCTAATTGTTTTTGATTCAAAATTCATCAAAATCGATGTTATAAAATAGAAATACGATATGAAATAAGACTATATGAAGGAGATGAGTTGCCCAAATCGTCTTTTTTGCTGGATTCCGATCAAAATAAGCTGTTAAATAAGCCCCAATCATCTTCTGGTATACATTTCCTTTTATCTTCATTTAGTTTTGTATTTAATCAGTAGGTTTTGCTTACTTTGTGCTTATTTAGGATTTTATGTTTTTGTTTGTTATTTTATATATTATCAGCTTTTGTTGCTTATTTTGTTGACTGTTTGTTGCTTATTTTGTGTATAAGCAGTAGATATTGCTTATTTATGTTTTTAGGTTTTTAGGTTTTTTGTTGCTTATTGTTGATTAATTTTTCTATATAATAAGTAGATATTGCTTATTGTTTGCTTATTTTTGTTGCTTATCCGAATCAGATGTTATTTGATTCTTGATAATAAGTAGTGTTATTGCTTAGGTGTTTTATCTTTTTAGTTTTTTTTTGCTTATTTTTGCTTATTTTAGAAATAACTAGTAGATTTTGCTTATTTTGGATATAATCAGGAAATGTTGTGAAGCCGGTGTCTGATTTAATCGTAACACTAACACTGGTGACGTTGTGAAATCTGGTATAGGAACCAAGTTTGGTGTTGTAAAGTCTGACGATAAGGTTTTTGGTGTTGGTTGCGAAGTGTGGCAATAAGGTGTCTGGTGTTGTTGTGATGTCTTGTGGTGATGTTGTGACGGATAAGGAATCTAGGGGTGATGTTTTCACATTTAAAGCGTCTGATGGTGATGTATTGTGCTATGATTGTTGATGCTCTAACTACGATAACAAGCTACCAAAAAGGTTAGGTTTGTATTTAACTTCTTGATGGTTATTTTAGGAGATTAGGTTTTGATGTTGCTGATGAACATGAGGAAGATAGTACCAAGTAGTTAAAGTTGTAATTATTTACTTTTTTTAATTTTTAATTTTAGAGATACTCATATGTGATTTGTACAAAATCACATGTGATTTGTACAAAATCACATGTGATTTGTACAAAATCACATGTGATTTGTACAAAATCACATGTAATTTTGTACAAATCACATGTGATTTGTTCTTAATTTTAGGAGTTTAATTTATCTTCTTCTTTTGCAGAGTAATTATAAAATGTTGAAGCAAAGATTTCAAGAAAATATGGTCTTTATGTTGTTTCAGAGATAAGGAGTCGGATTTTAGGTTATTTAATCACCTTTATCTCTGGCTCATTTACACAATTCTGTTACGTCATATTTCCAATACACATCTCCTAAATTTATCCCAACTAGTCACTTTCAAAATAATATTACTCAAGCAATGTCGTCATATGATCACACAAGGCTTTTAGTTGTGTTACTTTTCGAATTTAATTCTACTAGCTCGTGATTGGGTTAAAAGGTTCAAGTTTGTTTGCTCGCGGGTTTTCGTTCGTAATACGGCATAAGTTTTGTTCATTTGTTCATATACACGTGGGTTCTAGGGTTCGATGATGATGATGTTCATGTCCATATGTGTTCGAGTTTGATTTACTGTTAATGCTCTTTTCATTTTCTCTCTTGAATTGGGTCTCGTGAGGCTCAGAGGTAATTCTTGTGTCATATTTGCATAAGGATCAGATGTTACGCATGAGTTTACATTTGTTCATTCTTGATTCCATGCTAAAATCATACTACTATATAAGTTATAAATTAAAAGTCACCACCGAATAGTAAACTACGTATTGCATGGGCCTTAAAATTTGCTAAACAGTTCTCTAAGTTATTTTTAAAAACTCATGTTTTAGTTATTATAAACATGAATGGTTAGTCATTAGTTACAGAGTTAAAGAAAGAAAGAGGACTAGGTATAAGTGAGAATAAAACCATACCTACAATTGTATGCATGAATACCAACGTATAGATGGAACCTTGCATGGATGTAGTAAATTTATCCGTACTACATATTTTGGTCAAATCAGTAACAATAAGTATGTGTTCAAAGTTCAAGAAAATTATTAATAAGCTGCTTAGTATAAATTAGTAGTTGGTTAATATGTGTAGATCGTACGCCGTGATGGCTATGTATGGCGTCACGAAGACCGCTCTTCTTGGTCTTACCAAGGTATAATCATGCACATAATTTTCATATTCTTATTTTCGTGCTGCTAAACATTGGCCACAAGAGAAGTTATACGGCCCCATATAACATCTGTCACCACATAATCGCTATTCTAGATACCATGTTTGGCATGGAAATGTTAAAAAGGACCAAATAGAATAGGACTCCAATGTTTAACAAGTTGATTAAGTAGCACATTCTCTATGGCTTGTAGGCACTTGCCACTGAGATGGCCCCACATACTCGTGTCAACTGTGTTGCACCGGGGACTGTACCAACACACTTTGCAAGTTTCATCACCGATAACGATACAATTGTAAGTTTCTTCTGCTCAAGTGTATGATTTAATGTAGAAAGGATCAATATGTCTTTATAATATATATACATACTGCAAATCTAAAATTTATATAGAGTTGTTTTTAATGAACTAAATTATATGACCACAATACAAGTGCTTGTGAGCCTGATTTTCAAAATGCTTGCTCGAGTATATGACCATAAGTCGAGCCAAGCTAGGTGGTTTGACTTTGCAAACCAAGTTCAAGCCTTAGCATTTGCAACCTTAACTTAGTCCATCAACTCAAATAAGTCGGGTCGACATGTATTTTTTAATACTTGCTTATGTATGAAGCATTAACTAAAAGATTAGGTTTCTGTAATGAATTATCTATGTTTTTTTTGATAAAACAAATCATATACATATTTGGTTGTGTTGTAAGAGAAATGCTATTGAAGAAAAGACACCGTTCAAGAGACTCGGGACGCCAGAAGATATGGCAGCAGCCACTGCTTTCTTGGCATCTGATGAAGCTTCATATATAACGGGTGAGACGATCGTTGTCGCAGGAGGAATGTCTTCTAGACTGTAGATCTTTTACTATCGAAATCCTCATCAAAAGAACCAACTGGTATCAAATTTTACTTTTTACAAAAGAGAAGACATGGGCCAATTGATCCCTTACTAACAGTTCTGTTTTCAAGATCTTTTATATGTTGTGTAGCTAATTTCCTGGAGAACAATTGAGTACCATCAGGATTTGATCAACTTTGTCATTATTCAGTGGCCTACTGTTAATGAATAATATCATAAAACCATTTGTCAATGTTCCATTTGTTGTATAGTTAACTAATTATTTACGAACAGGATAGCATAGCAGTTCAAATCTCAAAAAAAATACCTAAAAACAAACTTACCATAATCATTGTAAATTTCATAAGGATAAGTAAAAGATGTTGGCAGGGGTAATAGCTAAACAAAACAGTCATAGGTGTGTTTATTTCATTAAAGGGAAAACCCACTAGGAAGTTTAATGACTCCTATATGCTGTCGGTGATAGGTTCCTCAAGTATGGGATGTGTGTGGTGATGGATCCTCACATGTTGAGGTGGCTTGATGGCATTGGTCGGCTTATCCTCACATTGTGGACTGTGCTGCTGGTGTTAGTTTTCGCTAAGTGGGACGTTGCTGTCAGTGACTGGTTCCTCCACATGAGGACGTGCCGTGGCATGGCTGTGATCCTGCCAGCGTGCAGCTTTCTGTTTGGTGATGGTTCTCAGATAGAGATCAGTCGCGAGCTGCGAGAGCGCGCGCGCAGAGAGCGACGCGGGTAGACGTGCTGCTGACATTGGCTCACTAACATGATCAAACTTTTGAACTCTTGATGCTTGAGTAAAATGTTGTACAATAGAGTAACCCATAACAGTGTTTGCATGATCATGGTCAACATGATGGGATTTTTTCAGCTAACAATAAAGGTTTACAAAAAAAAAAAAAAAAAAAAAACTTGAATGATATTGGTTATCGGGTTATTCGGTTAGTTCGGTTAATTATTTTTTTGTCAACCCGAAAATCTAACCGAATCGAACTAGATTTCAACCGAACTGAACCGAAAATTATGAGCGGAAAAGGATTTGTTATTGATTAGGAAGTGAATTGTTACAAATGACAAGTGACTAACTTGTTTTTATACAAGAAGAAAATGATATAATACCAAACTAACATAAATACTAAAAATTATTACAAATACTAGTACTTTATAACTATTTGTTGTTACAAAAACAAGTCCTTATACTTCTTATCCTCCCTAAAGTTGGAGCAGTAGAAATCCCAACTTGTCAAGCCAAGAAAGAGTTTGAACATGTTTAAGAGCTTTAGTCATTAGACTTCAATTGTAAATGAAATGAGAGGGTTATTTATGAAAGCCGTAGAAATCCATCCTGCACCTTTTCTCTTGTGAAATGACAGTCTATGTCCATATGTTTGGTTCTATCATGAAAGCAAGGATTAGCGGCAATTTGTTGAGCAGACATATTGTCACAAAATAGAGTAATTGGTAACTTGACTGGAATGTGAAGATCTTTGGGATGAAAAGATGATCTTTGGGAAGAAAAGATAACCATAACAGTTCACAAGTGGTTGTTGCCATGCTTCTATACTCTGCCTCAGTCGAAGATCTACTTACTGTAGCTTGCTTCTTTGTTTTCCATGAGACTAAATAATGACCAAGGAATATGCAGTATCTTGTAAGAGACTTCCTTGTCATCAAGCAAGAGGCTCAGTCAGCATCACTAAAACCAGTGATCTTCAGATGTGGTTGAATTGGATAGAAAAGCCCTTTTGAAATTGAACCTTTGAGATACTTCAAAAGATGAATTGCAGCTTGTAAGTGAACATCCTTTAGAGAGGAGATCTCAAGTGTTGCACAACATATGAGATGTTTGGCCTAGTCATTGTGAGGTAAAGTAATCTTCCTACTAACCTTCTGTAAGCAGGATCAGACAAAGGACTACCCTTATCTAAGGATAATTTGAGATTAGTAGGTAAGGGAGAAAGATTTGGTTTGGCTGCGGTTAATCCTGCATCAGTAAGTAAATCCAAAATGTATTTCCTTTGGTCGAGATTATCAGATGTTGGGGAATTAAGGGTGTTTGGGATAGCATCATTCGGAACAGAATCAGTAAAGGATGTTGGATTTTCATCATGCTCTTCATCTCCAAAGGTAGGAAAAACAGTTTTAGGCATGGTTGAGACAGTTTTGTTGCAGTCTATAAAGGGAAAGACACTTTCCGTGCTATTAAAAATTTCCCCTGAGTCTAGACTGTATAGTCTATATCCTTTTTGATTAAGAGGATATCTCAACAGAATACACTTAACCCCTCTATTATCAAACTTGTCTTTATGAGGAATAGTTACTGCAGCATAGCACAAGCAACCTATGTCTCTAAGGTGATCATATAGTGGTGGTTTGCCAAATAGTTTCTCATATGGGGATTTCCAGCTTAGAACTTCCATAGGCATTTTATTGATCAAATAAGTGGGCACTAAAATACAATCACCCCAAAACTTTATAGGTAGATTAGCATGTAGCCTAATAGTCCTTGCAATGTCCACCAAATGTCTATGCTTCCTCTCAACTCTCCTATTTTGTTGAGGTGTATAAACCATAGACTTTTGATGTAAAATTCCTTTTGATTGAAAAAGTGAACTACAAGTAGCATTGACTATCTCTGTTCCATTATCAGACCTTATGGTTTTGACATTGACTTTAAAATGATTACTTATAGAGTAAACTACACTGTTGGTCCTTGTGGTTTGCGTTGACCAGCGTCCCTAGTCTCTTGACCAAAAAAGTTGCACCATCCGTCCTTAAGTGGTAAACGTTTTCCGCCGTTAGTCCCTTAAGGACGGATGGTGCAACTTTTTTGGTCACCATCCGACCGCAAACGTTTTCCGCCGTTAGTCCCTTAAGGGACTAACGGCGGAAAACGTTTACCACTTAAGGACGGATGGTGCAACTTTTTTGGTCAAGGGACTAGGGACGTTGGTCAACGCAAACAAATGGACCACGTGTAGTTTACTCTTATAATTATGCCACAAAAGGAGAACCAACAAATCATGAATCTGTCCTTTGAATGAATAAATAAGTCAAGTAGTTTAGTTATGATCATCAACTATTGTGAAGAAATAATGGGCTCCATTCTATGCAACATGCTTATAGGGGTCCCATAAGTCCACATGAATCAAATCAGAAGCATGAGTAGCAATAGAATTGCTTCTCTGAAAAGGTAATCTGTGGTGCTTGGATAACAAACAACATTCACATGAAAAGGAAGATACATTCAAACCTTTGCATTGAGGAATATGAACAAGTTTTGAAACAGAAGTATTGTAACCTTTGCGGATTTTCTAGTCTTGTAATTTTCTATTTTAGTCCTTTGACTATTTGACTTTTACTGTTTCCGTCGGAACAGTTACCGTGTTGACGGTAGTCAATCAATATTATCTTAGTTAATAAATCATATATTTCATATATTAATCCTTTTTAGAGGGTTACAATCTTATTTGATCACTTTCCGAGAGGTTCGTCCCCCAATCGGCTTAAAATGTCAAATAATGCGTTTCGGCATGTCCATAATTGTCAATACTTAATTTAAAGCAATTTCACTATAAAACGTGTCGTGTGAATATTCTAAGTTCATGTAAATGTGTTTATAAACTCAATAAAAATACTAGGAAACTTCGGGTCACGTTTTAAAATCACGAACAATGAGTGTTAAGGAAACCCGACACAAAACGAAGCAACCCGAAAGCCCATTGGATGCTAGAACCGGTCGAAACACATAGGGGACAAGAAGGCATGATTTTAGGAACCATGTCTAGAAGGATTCCAAGCATATCTATACATTTGTCCTATTTTTCTCATTTCAAAACACACACAACAAAAATTATTTTCTCTCATCTCCTCTCTTGCTTGTGTCGTCCGAAATCTAACACACATAAACTTTCATAAATTTTCCAACTTTGATAAAAAACATGAAGGTCTAAGCGTACCGGGTTGATTCTAGTAGGCGTGGGTTTATAAAAACAACGTTTGGGTTGTCATTTTCGTGTCGATCTCGTCTTCAAAACCCTCTTTTGTAAGTCACTTTATTCATAAAATTCTTGTACTTTTGAATCTATAATGATGCATAGATGTTAGTTGTACGGTGCATTTTCTAAAAATCAAACACGAAAAATGTACGAAACCCCTTATAGGGTGCGATTTGGGTTCGAACCAAAAAGGAAAGGGAAATGGGGATTGGTCATTTTAATAAAGTGGTTGCGTTAGTGAAGAGACATTATTTGCTTATTTTGGATTGTAGCTTATTTGGCTTATTTATAAGCTCTAGTGAGCTTATTTTGGGCTTATATGGTTCGAAAACCACAAGGGTAAAAAAGGAAGTAACTTTGGTCATTTACCTCATTTGTCATATTTTCAATACTTATTTTGATAGCTTATTTTAAGAGACAAGTGCAAAAATCATCACTGTGGTTTGTCAAAAAACCGTCTCACGTCCCTCGTTAAATAATTATCCAAAACACATCCCTCCGTCAATGTTTTGGGACACGATACTCTCTTGGACCTAACGGTTGCAATTTTTTTCCTTAATGCATTAAACGGAGCGTTTTTTAATTTTTAACGGTGTAACTATATAGGAGGGTATTGTTGTCTTTCTGCTGTCACATGGATTATTTTTGCACTTCTTTCATAAAAAAAAGTTTTTGTTTGTTTTTAAATTTTAAAAAAAAGTTTTTACAAAATCTTAAAAAAAATTTAAAAAGTGCGAAGTTTTTTAAAAAATTTTAAAAAGTTTTGTAAAAAAAAATTTAAAAAAGTTTTTAAAAGTACGATTTCGGTTCGATTATTTTTAATTTTTTTATAAAAATGTCGTACTTTTTTTTGAAAACTTTTTAAAAAAAATTTGTACATTTTAAAAACTTTAAAAAAAATTCGCACTTTTAAAAATCTAAATTTTTTGAAAAAGATTTAAATCTTTTTCGTATTTTTTAAAATGTACAAAAAATTTAAAAAAAGTTCTGTAAAAAAAGTTTGAATTTTTTAAATTTTTTTTAAAAATAATCGAACCAAAATCGTAGTTTTAAAAACTTTTTTAAAATTTTTATTACAAAACTTTAAAATTTTTTTTATAAAACTTCGCACTTTTTAATTTTTTTTTTAAATTCGCACTTTTTTACATGACTTTTTAAATTTTTTTTGTACTTTTTAAATACTGAGATTTTGAAAAATACAAAATTTTTACATTTTATTTTCAAAACTAAGATTGTAAAAGTACGAAATGTTTTTTAAAGTTTTGTAAATTTTTTTTTAAAACAAACAAAATTAATTTTTTTTTTTAAAAAAAAGATTTTTGTAAAGTGCGAATTTTTTTTAATATTTTGTAAATTTTTTTTTTTTTTACGAATAATAATGTAAAAAAGTTTTTTTTAATTAAAAAAAACTTATTTTTTAAGAGGAGGAAGATGACAAAAAAATCATACCGGTGACAGCACAAAAAAACAACATACTTCTATATAGTTGGCACCGTATTAATATTAGTCTCGTTAATAATTAACGAGAAAAAAATTTGCACCGTTAGTCCAAGGGATGTATCGTATCCCAAAACATTGACGGAGGGATGTGTTTTGGACAATTATTTAACGAGGGACGTGAGACGGTTTTTTGACAAACCACAAGGATGATTTTTGCACTTCTCTCCTTATTTTAATATTTAATGGTACTAAGTAGCTTATTAGCTAATTAATAAGCCAAACATACTTATTTTGAGCTTATGAGACTCACGGCCTAATAAGGCCCAACAAGCCGTGGCTTATTGTGGACCTTGTTGTGGTCCGACTTATTTTCATGGTTTATGTTATAGCTTATTTTGATATGTAAGAACTTATATAGCTTAACGGCTTAAAAGATAAGCTAAGGATAGCTTATTTAGGGCTTAATAGGTCACGACCCGATAAGCTAAGCCCAAGTCTTGGCTATACTTTGTGGATTAATTGTTGGACTTATTTTCTAAATGGGCTTTAATATTAGGCCTAAATAGAGTTTTATAACTAGTAATAACATGTTGGACTACTATTGGGCCTTAAGGCCCAATAAGTGAAAACTAGTCTTTTTAAACACTTAGAGCGGATTTTTGAAAACGATTTACACTCGTATAGTTAAGTTAGTCTTTTGGAGAAATGTATTTTGATAAATCATTACGAAAACGTAAGTTTTGATATTTGTCGGAAATTGCTTAAATTGGGAAAAGTATTTGGAAAATGAGGTTTAAAACCTTGGAAAACGTTTTATAAACAAACGGGTCAAGCCGAAAATTTATAAAATATTGTACTTAGAATATTTTTCAAAATTTCTACTTTCTTAGAAATCCAACAAAAAGATGAAAATATATTATTATTTTAATAAACGACTAAAAGACGAAAAATATATTTTATAATTTTATAAATTATAAAACTTCTCCAAAATCGTTTTTGAATATAATTAGAAATGTCATTTTTAAATATTATTACAATTTACAAAGGTAATTAGAGTTACGGATGATGTTACCGAAAATATTTATTTGGTCTATTATCTAAGTTTTGTATTTTGCTTGTCGATTTCTTTTTATATACTGATAACGCCTAAATTATACATATTTTCTAGTGGATTTAATTTGTTTATCTTTTATCATCATTGTGTGACAACTTCGATACGTAATAACATGAAATATGTGCAAGTTTCACTGAAGAACATCCCGAGCTCAAACATAACAAAGATCGAGTAATTATACACTTCGAAAAAACAACATACAAGAAAAGATAAAGAATCAAGCTAAAAGTGAAAATGTGCGGCGAACTTACCAATTGTGCGCCACACTTATCCTCAAAGTCAAAGAATTAAAGACTTAGTCAAATTCAGCATTAACTCCATAAGTACGCCGCATAATTTCTTTTGTGCGTCGCACTTCCCATCTGACGTTGAAGAGTAAATGAAGACATAAATACTACTCCCATAATACCCTAAGTACGCCGCACAAATTCTTTTGTGCGCGCACTTCTCATTAACATTTATTTCCTTCTCGCATTTAATTACCAAGTACGCCGCACATTTTGCTTTGTGCGCCGCACTTCGACCCTCACTCAACCTATAAATAGAGGACGAATTTCAATCATTTTCATTCACCCCTTCATCCATTTTTCAACTAATACACACAATTATCCACCTTATGAAGTCCTAAACTCTTTTCAATCATTCTCCAAGTATAAACACCATATCCTTTGAAGAATCAAGATCAAATCACCAAGAACAACGAAGAACATCATACTAGTTTAATAATGAAGTTTGTTATGGAATCAAGATATGTTACGAACTCCTTAGCCATGAGAGGCTAAATCTCTCATGACTACTCGGTGATGTTATAATAATGAATAAGTGTTTGGTATGATCGTGATCTCTTTAATCTCAAGCTTATGTTGCAATCCTATTATATCCTATCTTATCGGTTTTGCTTATCAACTTAGATTATATAATCATATCGGTATAGGTCAAAATACCCGTTATGATCTATATGGTTTTAAAGATTTGCCTGTGATCTTTATCGTATGTGTCGAAAAATCCACTTTCGTAAACATATAAACAAAATAAGCTTTGATATAATAACTTACTGGACTATTTGAGTGACACATTTGGTTTAGTCAACTAAATATAAGTCTTGAGTTAATCAAGTTAATTTGTGAAAACGTTTTCTGATGAGAAATCCTTTTTATAAGGTTCCATCTTCGAAGTCTTAATCATTTCCAACACTTATGAATTATTTTTAACTATCCGAGTAGTCATCTTTATTATCACTGGTAAAACAAAAGTTATTTTTAAAATTGTTAAAATCCATTTTTCTTCTGATTATTTGAATACTACTCAAATCCCTGTGGACGACCTGGTCTTACCTAAAAAGATTATACTACATACAAGTTTGATGTTTATACTTTTACCCGTTTTGTCGTTGTGTTTCCTATAATAAAATTAGGTATTTTATGTATTATAATTTAAAAAAAAAAAAAAATAAGCTATTGAAATACATCATATACTATAAGTAGATATACCATCTAATGTACATACTTTGACACATCTTTTTTGAGTCTAATTTCACCAAACATCACGCAACCAATATTTGTAACCTTTCACTATTTTAGTCATTTGACTATTTGACTTTTACTGATTCTGTCAGAACAATTACCGTGTGAACGGTAGTCAATCTATATTTTCTTAGTCAATAAATCATGTATTTCATATATTAATCCTTTTTAGAGGATTACAATCTTATTTGATTTCATTCCGAGAGGTTGTCCCGCAAACGGCTTAAAATGTCAAACAACGCGTCTGACACATACATAAATGGTATATACGTAACCTAAGACAATTTAACTACAAAACATGTCATGTGAATATTCTAAGTTCATGTAAAAGTGATTTTAAACTCAATAAAAATACTAGGAAACTTCAGATCACGTTTTAAGATCACGATCAATGAGTATTAAGGTAACCCGACACAAAACGAAGCAACCCGAGACCCCTTGGATCCCTTAGCCGATCGAGACACACAAGGGACAACAAGGCAAGGATTTAGGAACCTTGTCTAGTCCTTGATTATTCTATATTCATTCCTTTTGTCCCATTTCTCATTTTAAACACACACACATCAAATTTTTGCTCCCATCTCCTCTCCTTGGTCTCGTCCGAATTCACACACACATACACATAAATCCATAAAATTTCCAACTTTGATCTAAAACATGAAGGTTTAAGTCGGGTTGATTCCAATAGGCGTGGGTTTATAAAAACAACGTTTGGGTTGTCATTTTTGTGTCAATCTCGTCTTCAAAACCCTCTTTTGTAAGTCTTTAAATTTCAATATAACTTGTACTTTTATATGTCTAATGATGCATAGAAGTTAGTTGCACGGTGCGTTTTCTAAAAATCAAAAATAAAAAAAAAAAAAAAAAAAAAAAAAAAAAAAAAAACAAAAAAAAAAAAAAAAAAAAAAAAAAAAAAAAAAAAAAAAAAAAAAAAAAAAAAAAAAAAAAAAAAAAAAAAAAAAAAAAAAAAAAAAAAAAAAAAAAAAAAAAAATAAAAAAAAAAAAAAAAAAAAAAAAAAAAAAAAAAAAAAAAAAAAAAAAAAAAAAAAAAAAAAAAAAAAAAAAAAAAAAAAAAAAAAAAAAAAAAAAAAAAAAAAAAAAAAAAAAAAAAAAAAAAAAAAAAAAAAAAAAACAAAAAAAAAAAAAAAAAAAAAAAAAAAAAAACAAAAAAAAAAAAACGTTAAAAATTTTGAAATGAATATATAGGGTGTTTGGTTGGTTCGAACCTGGGACAAGGACACGTAGGGTTGATCATTTTGTTATTTTGGTTGTGATGGTGGAAAAACATTTATGTACTAAGTAGCTTAATTATCATCTAGCTTAAAAATAAGCTTTCAAAAAGCTTATTATAACTTATTTAAAGCTTATTTAGGTTCGAAAACCACAAGGAACAAAAAGGAGGTATTTTTGGTTATTACCTCTTTTTTCATATTTTTATAACTTATTTCAATAGCTTATTTTGATAACTCGAAACACTACGTAGCTTATTAGCTTACTTAAAACTATAAAGTACTTGGTTTTGGGCTTATAAGGCTCACGGCCCAATAAGCCACGACTTATTTTGGACCTTATTATGGTCCGGCATATTTCAAGAATTATAATTTAGGCTTATATTTGCAAATGAGCTTTAGTATTGGGCCTAAACCGAGTTTTACAACCGGAAGTAACATATTGGACTCCTATTGGTTGTCATTTTAAACTCCTAGATCGGATTTTTGAAAACGACTTACACTCGTATCGTTAAGATAATCTTTTGGTGAAGAGCATTTTGATAAATCGTTACGAAAACGTAGACTTTGGGAATTTGTCGAAAGTTGATTTATTTAAGGAAAGTGTTTGGAAAATGAGGTTTAAGAACCTTGGTAAACGTTTTATAAACGAACGGGTCATGCCGAAATTTCGTAAAAATCCTATACTTATAATATTTATCACTAAACACAAAGGTTAAACGTGGAAATATTATCCCGGGCGACATGTCGCCCGGGAAAGTTGAGTGGGAAAATTTGCCGCAAGGATTTTCGTTGATTATTTTGGTCAAACTCAAACCAAGTTATCCCGCGCGACATGTCGCCCGGGAAACTCACCACATACTTTGACTAAAAAGTCTATCAGAATAGGTGCCACGTCGGATGGATTTTTGTCGTTTAGCGACCTTTCCCGGGCGACAGTTGTCGCCCGAGAAAAGTTTAACGCCCGTTCTAGTTTTTCTTGTAGGTGTTAGTTCCTCGCTAAGTGGACGTGCTGTCAGTGATGGTTCCTCACCATGTGGACGTGCCGCTGGCATTGGCTGTGACTCCTCGCCATGTGCACTTACTGTTGGTGATGGTTCCTCACCATGTAGACGTGCTGCTGACATTGGCTCACTAACATGATCAAACTTTTGAACTCTTGATGCTTGAGTCAAATGAGGTACAAATAGAAGTACCATAACAAGAGTTTGCATGATCATGGTCAACATGATGGGATTTTTTCAGCTAACAACAAAGGTTTACAAAAAAAAAAAAAAACTTGAATGATATTGGTTATCGGGTTATTCGGTTAGTTCGGTTAATTATTTTTTTGTCAACCCGAAAATCTAACCGAATCGAACTAGATTTCAACCGAACCGAACCGAAAATTATGAGCGGAAAAGGATTTGTTATTGATTAGGAAGTGAATTGTTACAAATGACAAGTGACTAACTTGTTTTTATACAAGAAGAAATGAAAATAACTACCTAACGGTAACAGAAATACAAAATTATTACAAAACTAGTCCTTATACTATTTGCTTGTTACAAAACCAGTCCTTATACTTCTTATCCTCCCCTCAAGTTGGAGCAGTAGAAACTCCCAACTTGTCAGCCAAGAAAGAGTGTTGAACATTGTTAAGAGCTTTAGTCATTATGTCTGCAAGTTGTAAATGAAATGAGAGGGTATGAAAGCAGTAGAAATCCATCCTGCACCTTTTCTCTTGTGAAATGACAGTCTATGTCCATATGTTTGGTTCTATCATGAAAGCAAGGATTAGCGGCAATTTGTTGAGCAGACATATTGTCACAAAATAGAGTAATTGGTAACTTGACTGGAATGTGAAGATCTTTGGGAAGAAAAGATAACCATAACAGTTCACAAGTGGTTGTTGCCATGCTTCTATACTCTGCCTCAGTCGAAGATCTACTTACTGTAGCTTGCTTCTTTGTTTTCCATGAGACTAAATAATGACCAAGGAATATGCAGTATCTTGTAAGAGACTTCCTTGTCATCAAGCAAGAGGCTCAGTCAGCATCACTAAAACCAGTGATCTTCAGATGTGGTTGAATTGGATAGAAAAGCCCTTTTGAAATTGAACCTTTGAGATACTTCAAAAGATGAATTGCAGCTTGTAAGTGAACATCCTTTAGAGAGGAGATCTCAAGTGTTGCACAACATATGAGATGTTTGGCCTAGTCATTGTGAGGTAAAGTAATCTTCCTACTAACCTTCTGTAAGCAGCAGGATCAGACAAAGGACTACCCTTATCTAAGGATAATTTGAGATTAGTAGGTAAGGGAGAAAGATTTGGTTTGGCTGCGGTTAATCCTGCATCAGTAAGTAAATCCAAAATGTATTTCCTTTGGTCGAGATTATCAGATGTTGGGGAATTAAGGGTGTTTGGGATAGCATCATTCGGAACAGAATCAGTAAAGGATGTTGGATTTTCATCATGCTCTTCATCTCCAAAGGTAGGAAAAACAGTTTTAGGCATGTTGAGGTGTATAAACCATAGACTTTTGATGTAAAATTCCTTTTGATTGAAAAAGTGAACTACAAGTAGCATTGAGTATCTCTCTTCCATTATTAGACCTTATGGTTTTGACATTGACTTTAAAATGATTACTTATATATGCTAAAAAGGAGACCAACAAATCATGAATCTGTCCTTTTGAATGAACTAAATAAGTCCAAGTTGTTCTAGTATGATCATCAACTATTGTGAAGAAATAATGTGC
The DNA here is from genome assembly GCA_026074375.1 of Tanacetum coccineum. Taxonomy (NCBI): domain Eukaryota; kingdom Viridiplantae; phylum Streptophyta; class Magnoliopsida; order Asterales; family Asteraceae; genus Tanacetum; species Tanacetum coccineum. The sequence continues at coordinate 4,385 of BQNB010021361.1, read as the reverse complement.
CCCATTCTATGCAACATGCTTATAGGGGCCCCATAAGTCCACATGAATCAAATCAGAAGCATGAGTAGCAATAGAATTGCTTCTCTGAAAAGGTAATATTTGGATAACACACAACATTCACATGAAAAGGAAGATACATCCAAACCTTTGCATTGAGGAATATGAACAAGTTTTGAAACAGAAGTATTGTAACCCTTGCGGATTTTCTAGTCTTGTGATTTTCTATTTTAGTCCTTTGACTATTTGACTTTTATTGTTTTCGTCAGAACAGTTTCCGTGTTGATGGTAGTCAATCAATATTATCTTAGTTAATAAATCATATATTTCATATATTAATCCTTTTTAGAGGATTACAATCTTATTTGATAACTTTCCGAGAGGTTCGTCCCCCAATCGGCTTAAAATGTCAAATAATGCGTTTCGGCATGTCCATAATTGTCAATACTTAATTTAAAGCAATTTGACTATAAAATGTGTCGTGTGAATATTCTATGTTCATGTAAATGTGTTTATAAACTCAATAAAAATACTAGAAAACTTTGGGTCACGTTTTAAAATCATGAACAATGAGTGTTAAGGAAACCCGACACAAAACGAAGCAACCCGAAAGCCCATTGGATGCTAGAACCGGTCGAAACACATACGGGACAAGAAGGCATGGTTTTAGGAACCATGTCTAGAAAGATTCCAAGCATATCTATACATTTGTCCTATTTTTCTCATTTCAAAACACACACAACAAAAATTATTTTCTCTCCTCTCCTCTCTTGCTTGTGTCGTCCGAAATCTAACACACACAAAAATTCATAAATTTTCCAACTTTGATAAAAAACATGAAGGACTAAGCGTACCGGGTTGATTCTAGTAGGCGTGGGTTTATAAAAACAACGTTTGGGTTGTCATTTTCGTGTCGATCTCGTCTTCAAAACCCTCTTTTGTAAGTCACTTTATTCATAAATTCTTGTACTTTTGAATCTATAATGATGCATAGATGTTAGTTGTACGGTGCGTTTTCTAAAAATCAAACACGAAAAATGTATGAAACCCCTTATAGGGTGCGATTTGGGTTCGAACCAAAAAGGAAAGGGAAATGGGGATTGGTCATTTTAATAAAGTGGTTGCGTTAGTGAAGAGACATTATTTGCTTATTTTGGATTGTAGCTTATTTGGCTTATTTATAAGCTCTAGTGAGCTTATTTTGGGCTTATATGGTTCGAAAATCCCAAGAGTCCAAAAAGGAAGCGTTTTTGGTTATTTACCTTCTATTGGCATATTTTAGTACTTATTTTGATAGCTTATTTTAAGAGACAAGTGCAAAAATCATCCCTGTGGTTTGTCAAAAAACCGTCTCACGTCCCTCGTTAAATAATTGTCCAAAACACATCCCTCCGTCAATGTTTTGGGACACGATACATCCTTTGGACTAACGGTGCAAATTTTTTTCCGTTAAGCATTAACGAGCGTTTAATTTTTAACGGTGTAACTATATAGGAGGTTATTGTTGTCTTTCTGCTGTCACATGGATTATTTTTGCACTTCTTTCTTAAAAAAAAGTTTTTGTTTGTTTTTAAATTTTACAAAAAAAGTTTTTACAAAATCTTAAAAAAAAAATTAAAAAGTGCGAAGTTTTTTAAAAAATTTTAAAAAGTTTTGTAAAAAAAAATTTAAAAAAGTTTTTAAAAGTACGATTTCGGTTCGATTATTTTTAATTTTTTTATAAAAATGTCGTACTTTTTTTGAAAACTTTTTAAAAAAAATTTGTACATTTTAAAAACTTTTAAAAAAAAATTCGCACTTTTAAAAATCTAAATTTTTTGAAAAAGATTTAAATCTTTTTCGTATTTTTTAAAATGTACAAAAAATTTTAAAAAATTTCGCACTTTTTTTACAAAACTTTTTAAATTTTTTTTGTACTTTTTAAATACTAAGATTTTGAAAAATACAAAATTTTTACATTTTATTTTCAAAACTAAGATTGTAAAAGTACGAAATGTTTTTTAAAGTTTTGTAAAAAAAAAAATTAAAAAACAAACAAAACTAAATTTTTTTAAAAAAATAAGATTTTTGTAAAGTGCGATTTTTTATAAGATTTTGTAAAAAACAGTTAAATTTTTTTACAAATAATAATGTAAAAAAGTTTTTTTAATTAAAAAACAAAAAAAAACTTATTTTTTAAGAGAGAAGTGCAAAAATCATACACGTGACAGCAAAAAGACAACAATACCATCCCATATAGTTGCACCGTTAAAAATTAGACCCTTATATATATATATATATATATGTGTGTGTGTGTGTGTGTGTGTGTGTGTGTGTGTGTGTGTGTATATAAAAATAATATGTATACATGCGGAATAAAAGGCGCAGACATACCTCAGAAGCAAGCCTATCACGCTCAGATGCCAATGAAGTAATTTTAGTCCCGGCCTCGGTACATGCCACCTGGGCATCATTCAGAGCAGACTCAAGATGAGTGATGTCATGGTCCTTCTGAGTAATGGTGACCTTGAGAGCTGACACCTACGCAGTCAAAGCAGACTTCTCCACGGATAGTGAAGAAACTTGGTGACGGAGACAAACAACCTCTGCGGCTTCAGCTTCCTTCTCTGACAGCTAAGACATCAACCTGAGGATCTTCGAGTCTTTCTTCTCCAACAACTTACCACGTGCAGCATACTTAGCATTGAGTTTTTCTTTAAGCTCCAAATTATGCTTCGCACTGGACCTCACCTCTAACCCAAGGCATATTTGTCGTGCTGCCCCCACGTTAAACTCCGTATATAATTGGTCACAATCCATGGAACAAAGAGCAGAGAAGAAGGGGAAGGGAGCAACGCGGTCCACCAGGGTACAGCAGGAAAAGCCATCGTCTAACAACGAATCATTAGTAATGTTCCTCCTAGGAACATACCAACGCTTCGCCTCAGAAGGGTCAAGGGTAGCAAGATCATAGAAAGAATCATCAGACTCTTCTGACTCCTCAAGCTGGGAAGGACCAGCCAGATCCGGATTAACATCCGTGGCGAGCTTGGCCTTGGTGGAGGTTGTGGTGGTAGCGGCAGTATCTACCGGAGCACTCAAAGTGCTAGAGCTGTAAGGATAAACAGAAAACCAACAATTAGAAAAATGTGTGGAAATTCAAAAAGTACTTAAGGATGCGTATACATACCTCCCCACAGTAGTACAGATCTGGAGGCTCGCCTGGGCAGATAAATCCATAAAACTTTCACTTTCTTGAGGAGGGGCAACAGAGGGAGTAGCAGACTGTTCTCGAGCCAACAAACAAGAGCCTGTCGGCATAATCTGCTCCAAACCAGTAAGGGTTTTACCTCTCGTACCGGAAGCAAGGGAAGGGTGGTCCGTCCTCAACTTCTTAGCAGGGAGAACGTCGCTCTGCTTTATCAGTCTTTTCTTAATCTTTTTAGGTTGCTCCGTAAGAACCTCCTCATCACTCTACCTCACCATGGTCGTACCCTCATCCGGGTCCGCTAACTCCAGATAAGCATTCTCTTCAGCAACACCTTCCTGCCCTCTTTCAGTCAGAGCAGGAATCTCCGTGGCCATAACAGAACTACTACCCCCAGCTGCAGGAATCACCAGGGGCATGAAGAAATGTCGGGTACTCTCTAGAAATGTCACCTGATCATCTCCCTTTTGAACCTCCACTGCCCAGACCTTCCGAGGGTCAATATTCTTGATAAAATCCAACAAGCCCATATCTGTAAAATAAACATCAAGTAATGAGGCTTTATAATATAAAAGTACCACTACTAAAAGGAAATAACACCCACCCGTTCCATCAGGACGCTCAAAAGCCGGATAAGAGTTATCGTCAAAAGGATAGTACGGGCTCAAACCCACAAGGCATAAGAAGTACTCCAGATACCGGCGGAAACGAGCCTTATGGCTTTTAAGAAGTTTAACGGTTTGATCTTGACGAGCAGTAAGATGGGGAGCTGGGTCCTTTTTTAGGACACCTCCCGTATATAAAGGGACGGAAATGTGAAATACGTAAGAGTCAACCCAGAAAAAGTGGTTCGCCTAATTTTTTATGGAATCCGAGGGTTTTAGAAAACAAGACTGAGCTGAAGTAGAATGTTTAGCAAAGGAAAACAACCCGTCTCTAAACGTACGGGTGTAGAAAGCGCGGAGCACGGTCACTAAGGGGGAAAGGTCGAGTACACGCGTCAAAACTTCAAAATGGGACACCCGGGCCGCGCTAAAAGGCGATAATTGAGAAATATGCACACGGAAGTATTTAAGGACCACCATAAAAAAATTTGTAAACGGAATCCTATAACCACAAATGTCAAAAATCCTAGTATATACGCCTACTTTACCGGCTAGGAACTGGGCAATAGTTTTATCACGCCCTACAGCAGTGGGAA